>JAPDVR010000017.1:19674697-19909697 GCA_026230005.1 Gila orcuttii
GCCACCTTTTGACAAAAGAGGGAGAGTTAGGTCTATACTTTTATCTACAATCTTAAAACTCAGTATGTATATTGTTCATATCGAGCTGGACAACTTTCTAATTTACAGTCATTAGCTCAGACCAACAGGAAGTCAGATATTTTGGTTTGAATGTGGATGTTTTGGAGAATTTTCTCTTCCTCTCTCTCTGATCCTACGTGTGTTTGAGGGGAGGGGGATTTGTCTGCTGAGTGAGAATGCTTTTATTTTTGTTTTTCAAGGTCCCCGTGTCCCTCTCTCTGATCCCCGTGTGTTTGAGGGGAGGGGGATTTGTCTGCTGAGTGAGAATGCTTTTATTTTTGTTTTTCAAGGTTTTGGGGCCCTTAACGTGCTCAAACTCTTGAAACTTTGCACACAGGTCAGAACCCGCGGCCATCAGGGCCGGGCTGAAGCTGGTATCCGGGCGTGGCAGGGGGGCTCGACAGCGCCCCCCTGGAATGCGATTCGAACACTTGTTCATATATCAAACATGCTTGCATGTAATAATATGAAACTCGGTACATATTTAGATCTCATCGGGCCGAACAACTTTCGTGCTCTAAGTTTAACGACAGCTCAACAGGAAGTCAGCTATTATGGGTTGTTTGGAAAATGCTAGCTTTTATTTTTTTATATACTTCTCCTAGAGCATTAATCCAAACACCACGAAACTCGGTCAGCATGAAGTCAAGACATTGAGGATGCTAAATTGCGGACGGATTTTTGATATCTCGAACGGTTTGGCCGTGGCGAGGAAATTAATTTATGACTAAAAAAGGACACAGAAAGTGTGTTATAACTTAGATAATTTTACCTACAGTTACAAAACTTGGCGTGTATATTGTTCTCATCAAGCCGAACAACTTTCTAATTTACAGTCATTAGTTCCCACCAACATGAAGTCAGATATTGTGGCTTGAATGTGGATTCTGAGAATTTTCCCTCCCTCTCTCTCTGACAGAGAGAATGCACCCTGCCATTCTGTATGTGTGTGTGTCTGTGTGAGGAGGGGGAGGGGGGGTCTCTTCGGGTGATAGTTATAACACAAATTCATACATAGGGCCATACTGCCCTCTTGTGTCCAAAATTTTATTTATACGCACTTTTATTTATTTATTACATGTATTACGCACACACACACACAGTTCGATCGCGCCCGCGCCTCTCTTTCTCTCACACACACACACACACAGTTCGATCGCGCCCGCGCCTCTCTCTCACACGCGCACACACACACACACACACACACAGTTCGATCGCGCCCGCGTCTCTCTCTCTCTCTCACACACACACACACAGTTCGATCGCGCCCGCGCCTCTCTCTCTGTCTCATGCACACACACAGTTCGATCGCGCCCGCGTCTCTCTCTCTCTCTCTCTCTCTCTCACACACACACAGTTCGATCGTGCCCGCGCCTCTCTCTCTCCCACACACGCACACACACACACAGTTCGATCGCGCCCGCGCCTCTCTCTCTCTCTCACACACACACACACACCCACACACACACGCACATACACACACAGTTCGATCGCGCCCGCGCCTCTCTCTTTCTCTCTCACACGCACACGCACACGCACACACACACACACACACACACACACACACACACACACACACATATTGGAACGTGAGTGAGGTACAAAGCCTATAATAAAGAATAGTTTAGCATCCAAATACATCGCAAATGTTGAAACAGTTTGATTCTAATGAGAGAGTTACGTGAGCCCAACACCACTTTCACTTTCGCTTCACATTATTTCGGTTACTTCTTGTTTATAGTTTTTTAAAATTCTTGTTCTGTTCTGAATATCATTATATTTAAAGGATTGCTTGTGTAATATTTTGAGTGTATCATCAAATCAGAATAATTCTCTTGGTTTAGTGATTCCCTAGTTATTTTTTTATTTATTTTTTCATTGTTCTAATCAGGTAAGGCAAGTAATATTCTCTTTGTCTTTATATATATATATATATATATATATATATATATATATATATATATATATATATCATCTGAATTATAAATAACTTATTTCTGTATAAAATAAAAATTCCTGAATAATCCAGACCAACCAGAGCGCACTATTCCTACAACATCATCAGTGCTGAAGCGGAACTACCAGAGCCGATCGGCAGATAGCGAGCAGATGCAGCATATGTGTTGTATCGAGGCAGGGTCAGGCCAGGGGAATCCATTTGCAGCTTTTTATTAAAAATGGTCAAGACAGGCAGGGTGAACAATGGCAAACAGGGCAGAACAGAAACGGCAGGGACAAACCAGGTTGACAGGCAAAGGACAAAGACCTCCTGATAAATACTGGGCTTCTGGATTTACACATTTAAGTGCTGCAAAACATATTGACCTAAAAATTATTCTAAATTTAAATGATCTCATACTGTATATGTGGCTATTGTGGTTCACGATCATAGGCCCTGTCCCCAAATGGCACACTTCATATGAATTTTCGGTCTTGTGTACTTATTTCATGTGTCCGTTAAATCCATGAGACCGTAGGCTGTCTCATTTTTCATTTTAGGTTTCAGAAGGTTGCTCATGCATACTTTGTGGTTGATATGTGGCCTCGATGCGCACTTTTGCAGAGCCCACACTGATGCAAGCTCTACAGCACACTTCTTTTCAACAGTCAAAGCGGAGGTTACGTATTTGCATGTCGTGCACAATAACTCTAAAGGCACCGGGGTGGCGGCTTGTTTTTTATATATATATAAAAGCAGAGCAGCGATGAAGGGCCAAAGGTGGCGGCACCGCGGTGCCACCGGCTTGGGCCCGCAATCGCTGCTCGCAGCTATATTTATTATTATTATTTTACTACCTTTTGGGCACTTTTGGGGCCCTTAACGTGCTCAAACTCTTGAAACTTTGCATGCCCCTTGAATTCGATATACTTCTCCTTGGGAATTGATCGGATTGCCAATAAACTCTGTCAGCATGAAGTCAAGACATTGAGGATGATAAATTGCCAGCGGATTTTTGATATCTCGAACGGTTTGGCCGTGGCGAGGAAATTAATTTATGACTAAAAAAGGACACATAAAGTGTGTTATAACTTAGTTAGTTTTACCTACAGTTACAAAACTTGGCGTGTATATTGTTCTCTTTAAGCCGAACAACTTTCTAATTTACAGTCATTAGCTCCGACCAACAGAAAGTCAGATATTGTGGTTTGAATGTGGATTCTGAGAATTTTCTCTCCCTCTCTCTGACAGAGAGCGTGTTCCCTGCCATTCTGTGTGTGTGTGTCTGTGTGTCTGTGTGTGTGTGTGTATCTGTGTAGGGAGGGGGCGAGGGGGGGGGTTGTCTCTTCGGGTGATAGTTTAAACACAAAATCATAAATAGCGCTATACTGCCCTCTTGTGTCAAATTATATTTATATATAAGTATATTATGTATGTGACTGAGGATGTTGTGTTTTATTGCGATTGTACACAAATATAAGTAAACAGTTTGCAGTCTGAATGATGTCCTGTATGAAAAAAATGGCGGAGTATGTTTCCACTGTTCACACACACACACACACAGTTCGATCGCGCCCGCGCCTCTCGCACACACGCGCACACATACACACAGTTCGATCGCGCCCACGCCTCTCTCTCACACACGCACCCACACACAGTTCGATCGCTGGCGCGATCGAACTGTGTGTGTGTGTGAGAGAGAGAGGCGCGGGCGCTATCGAACTGTGTGTGTGTGAGAGAGAGAGAGAGTGGCACGGAAATCAATTATTTATAATTCAGATGAGAATAAAGTTAGTGTCAATTAAAATTAAGGAACATTTAGTTTTTCTGTTCTGAATATCATTAAAACAGAAAAGGCAGAGACAACATAATGATGAATAATCTTAAGATATTATATCGTATGCTATGTGTTGTGAATACACCCATGTTAAACATTAAAATTTACTTCCATTGCATATCATAGAACACATAAGCCTAAAATATAATTACATTAATAGATCTGTACAAAGACTTCCAGATAAATACTGGGCTTCTATATTTACACATTTAAGTGCTGCAAAACATATTGAGCTATGACATCCTACGACATTAAAAATTATTCTATATTTAAATTATCTCATATATGTGGCTATTGTGGTTCACGATCATAGGCCCTGTCCCAAATGGCACACTTCATATGAATACTCGGTCTTGTGTACTTATTTCATGTGTCCGTTAAATCCATGAGACCGTAGGGCGTCTCATTATTCATTTTAGGTTTCAGAAGGTTGCTCACGCAGACTTTGTGGTTGATATGTGCCCTCGATGCGCACTTTTGCAGAGCCCACACTGATGCAAGCTCTAAAGCACATTTCTTTTCGACAGTCAAAGCAGGGTTACGTTTTTGCACGTCGTACACAATAACCCTAAAGGCACCAGGGTGGCAGTGCCACCGGCTTCTTTTATTTATATATATATATATATATATATATATATATATATATATCAGGGATGCACCGATACCACTTTTTAAGGATCGAGTACGAGTACCGATATTTTTTTCCTGGTACTCGCCGATACCGATGCCTGTTGTACTGGGGGGGGGGGGGGGGTTCTCGTTTTATGTGGCAATTTTCTAAGAACAACACAGTGAGACTAATGAACATATCAGCATCTTTATTTTCAACAACTTAAATAAACTTATGTTTAAAAATAAATCATTCTTATGTGCTTATCACAAATTTTCAAAGCCCAAATTTCAGTGTCCAATAACCTCCAAAGGGCAAAACCAAGGACATAATGAATGTAATTTTTACCTGCCTGTCACAAAGTTGTCAAAGTGCTAAAGAAATCACATACAAGAAGACAATCAAATTTGTCAAAGTGCCAAAGAAATCACAGAACAAATGTTTATAACATAACACTGAGTAACAATGTAATCACAGCCGAAAGTGTAAAGTGAAATATTAGAGTGTACTATTAAATCTAGCAAGACTATAACTGCAGGAAGAGTGTTCATAAGAATTAAGAAATATAAGCTAAGGATATACGTGAGGTCACGCGTCACGTGAGGTATCGGTCTTTGGTATCGGGGTATTTTTACGAGTACGAGTACAAGTACATGAGCTTGGTATCGGGTATCTTGGTATATATATATATATATTAGGGCTGCAACTAACGATTATTTTCATAATCGATTAATCGGACGATTATTTTTTCGATTAATCGATTAATCGGATAAAATTTCAATTTGATTTTTTGTTTATTACAACTAAATAAAACCCTTAATCATGGTATTTATGTGTAAAAGTGTACAAAAGCCACACATTGAGTTTTACTAATATCAATATTTGCATTTTTTTTAATGATAATTGCTGATGGCAAGTTGACAACCATGAAAAACAAAAAAATCTAAATTATATACAACATTGTTTTAACATAATTTTTGTTAAAAACTAATTTACACAGACATGTTCAGATGTGAAGATAGAAACCAAAAACATGTAAAGTACATAATTAATTTAATTTTTATTTAAGATTCAATTAATTATAAGGATAAATTGCTAAAATAAATATAGAAAGACTGAAAAAAAGCGTGTGAACGTAGTAGAGCCGCAGTAGATCGCGTTTGTAAAACAATTAAAACTTCATAGAAGACAAATGCTATAAAAAGAGAACGGAATGGAGACGCAGCAAACAGGCTTGATTAAAAGGACAAGAAAATGATGCATTAGTGCACAAGCATTCGCTGAAAACCACTGACTACAGTGACTAAAAAACAATCTTTTACTGCTGCTGTTAATAACTGCCTTTATATTTAGTGCTTCACTTTCTAAACACCGTTTTAATTTAGCCTATTTCTGCGTAGCGCTATTTTAATCCATCACTTATGTTGCGAGCGAAATGATTGCACAACCTGATGCCTGAGACAAAATACAGACATCCCAAGTCTCCCGGAAGTTCCGGGAGTCTCCCGCATATTGATAGCGGCTCCCTGATGCCTGCAAATTAGTTCAAACTCCTGGAATCTAGAGCGTGCAAGCAAGAGAGCGCATGCGAGACAGAAGAGAGTGCTCCAAAGTCCAAACTGTGTAGCGCGCGCACGACAGAGCGGCACAGGGAGAGAGACCTTGCGTGCGTGTGTGCCGCATCATGATAGGCCTGTTTCAACCAATCACCAGTAAATGCTCCCCGTGACGTAAGCAGAGCAACTAATCGATAATGACATTCGTTGACAACGATTTTCATAATCGATTATTATCGATTATATCGATTAGTTGTTGCAGCCCTAATATATATATATCAGGGATGCACCGATACCACTTTTTAAGGATCGAGTACGAGTACCGATATTTTTTTCCTGGTACTCGCCGATACCGATGCCTGTTGTACTGGGGGGGATTCTCGTTTTATGTGGCAATTTTCTAAGAACAACACAGTGAGACTAATGAACATATCAGCATCTTTATTTTCAACAACTTAAATAAACTTATGTTTAAAAATAAATCATTCTTATGTGCTTATCACAAATTTTCAAAGCCCAAATGTCAGTGTCCAATAACCTCCAAAGGGCAAAACCAAGGACATAATGAATGTAATTTTTACCTGCCTGTCACAAAGTTGTCAAAGTGCTAAAGAAATCACATACAAGAAGACAATCAAATTTGTCAAAGTGCCAAAGAAATCACAGAACAAATGTTTATAACATAACACTGAGTAACAATGTAATCACAGCTGAAAGTGTAAAGTGAAATATTAGAGTGTACTATTAAATCTAGCAAGACTATAACTGCAGGAAGAGTGTTCATAAGAATTAAGAAATATAAGCTAAGGATATACGTGAGGTCACGCGTCACGTGAGGTATCGGTCTTTGGTATCGGGGTATTTTTATGAGTACGAGTACAAGTACATGAGCTTGGTATCGGGCCCGATACCGATACTGGTATCGGTATCGGTGCATCCCTAATATATATATATATATATATATATATATATATATATATATATATATATATATATATATATATATATATATATATATATAGCTGCGAGCAGTGATGAAGGGCCAAAGCCGGCGGCACCGCCACCCCGGTGCCTTTAGGTAACTAAAGGAACCGGGGTTGCGGTGCCACCGGCTTGGGCCCGTAATCGCTGCTCGCAGCTATATTTATTATTATTCTACGCAATGAAGCACATTTTTGAGGGCCTAAACATGCATGAAAACTCACGAAAATTTGCACACGCGTCAGAACTGGCGAAAATTTACATCTGATATGCGTTTCAGAATTAGGCGGGGCAAAATGGCTCGATAGCGCCACCTATAAAGGTTCAACGGAGTGCGCTCCCGCTACGTTTCACGTACGTGTACGAAATTCGGTACATACATGTAATGGCCCAATACCTACAAAAAAGTCTCTTGGAGCGTATCCCTAAACACAACAGGAAGTCAGCCATTTTGATCTTCCCCTCCGATTTTTGTGCAGTTTTTGCCATTTTCAGGCCTCGTACTTTAACAAACTCCTCCTACAGTTTTTAACTGATCATCTTCAAATTTGGTGAGTGTAATCTTAAGGCCTTTGCAACGTTAAATTGCGAAGATCTTGAGTTTTCGTCGAAGGGCGTCTCCTCGGCGGCCTGACAAATTTCGATGTTTCGCCATGAAACAGGAAGTTGCTGTAACTCAGGCAAACAATGTCCAATCTGCCCCAAACTTCACACGTTTGATAATAGTTCTGTCCTGAACACATGTCCATGCTCATATTCAGTTACAGTCATAGCGCCACCTGCTGGCAACAGGAAGTGACATGTTTAAAACTGTTGTGGACTCCTGATAACATATAAAAAAGTGCCAGCAAGTGCTAAACATGCTAGCAACATACTAGAAACATGCTAAAACATGCTAGCAAACACTTAGCTAAGTGCTAAAGCATACTATTACTAAAATTAAATAGGAATTTGCTGTAACTCAGGCATGGAATGTCAAATCTGCCCCAAACTTCACACGTTTGATAAGAGTCCTGCCCTGAACACATCTATATGAGAATATTCAGTTATAGTAATAGCACCACCTACTGGCAACAGGAAGTGACATGTTTTACAGTGTGATGCAGTACTAGCAACATAGTAAATATGCCATTGAGTTATAAACATGTTAGAAACATCTTAACCCTCTGAGGTCTAAGGGGTTTTTGGGGTCCTTGAAGTGTTCTGACATGCTCTGACATTTGTGCTTTTTTCAGTTATTTATAAACATGTTAATGGCAAAGGTGTAAATTCACTCTATATAGCACAAACGGGGCTACCGTAATATGTGAGCAACATGTATGTACATGTTTGTATTTTTTAGAGAATAATGTTTAATCGTGGTTATTGAAAAAACTCAAACTTAAAGTGTCTGAAATAAGGCCAAAAAACACATACTAAATATGTGTCCACAAGACTTTTGACTAATGAGTGTTGTTGCCTAGAATTTTTGCTTCAAAATGATCTCAAAATCATCCTGCCTAATCATTTACACAAAACAATACATTGATTTAAATTTTACACCTTTTGTTTTGAAAGGCAATATGCGTGGAGGCGTGTTCACACCTGAGAAGACAAAGGCCGGATAATGTGCCACATACATAATGAGCTGCATATTAATTAGCCTCACACAGGTGTGTCACAGGATCCCAAAGAATGCAAGGACAAAATAAATTATATATATACATATTTTACAATTAGAAATTGTAACCAATTATAAATAGGTTACAATTACAACAACAATTACAATTTTAACAATATTTCAAGTGTATTTGTAAAAAGTGTACATTTTATCATAAGTATTAAAAAAGGTAAGGATTCATTAGTTTGAATATTGGAACAAACACTATAATAACATCTTAGTTTATAATTCAAATAATTCAATACGAGTTTTTGCCGTTTTTAAGCCTCGTACTTTAACAATCTCCTCCTATTTGGTGAGTGTAATCTTAAGGCCTTTGCAACGTTAAATTGCGAACATCTTGAGTTTTCGTCAAAGGGCTTGTCCTCGGCGGCCTGTCAAATTTCAATGTTTCGCCATGAAACAGGAAGTTGCTGTAACTCAGGCAAACAATGTCCAATCTGTCCCAAACTTCACAGGTCCTGAACACATGTCCATGCTCATATTCAGTTATAGTCATAGAGCCACCTACTGGCAACAGGAAGTGACATGTTTAACACTGTTGTGGACTCCTAATAACATATAAAAAAGTGCCACCAAGTGGTAATCATGCTAGCAACATACTAGAAACATGTTAAAACATGCTAGCAAACACTTAGCTAAGTGCTAAAACATGCTATTACTGCAATTAAATAGGAATTTGCTGTAACTCAGGCATACAATGTCCAATCTACCCCAAACTTAATATGAAACATGCTAGAAACTTCTTAAAACATGTTAGCAACACTTGTTATAAACACTTGTAAATGCATGTTATAAATTCAAAAGGAAGTTGTTGTAACTTAGGCATACAATGTCCAATCTGCCCCAAACTTCACACGTTTGCACCTTCGAACCTATTTCAGGGAGTGCGTTCTCGAGGGACCAATCACCGTTTTATGCGGATGGGCGGCTGGAGCACTTTAAGGGTTTTTCTGTTAGAACGGTGTCGTGTTAGCGGCCCCTAAGTTAATAACTAATGATCTTTGCAACGGAAGTGAATCAAACAAAACTAACTTTAGCTGGACAATAACTTTATCCTAGAGCTGTGGTAAAGCTTAAACAATCTGTTACGGTAATTTCTCTTATCACTGTAAAGCTGCTTTGAAACAATCCATACTGTTAAAAGCGCTTTATAAATGAAGGGGAATTAACTTGACTTGACATATTTGATGAGAGTTCCGCCCTGAACACATCTACATAGCGATATTCAGTTATAGTCATAGCGCCACCTACTGTCAACAGGAAGTGACATTTAACACTGCAATGCAGTACTTGCACATACTAAAATATGCCATTGTTTGCTAATCATGCTAGAAACATATACAAAACATGCTAGCAACACTTAGCTAAGTGATAAAGCATGCTTGTATCACCATAATAAAGGAAATTTTTGTAACTGACTTTGTCATACTCCTATATTTACCTACTTAAATGCACATTGCCCACCGTGCTCTGTCTTCCTAAAGCCACCGAGTGGCGGTGGCACAGGTGCGAGGGCCGTTTCATCGCTGCTTGCAGCTTTAATTGACTTTCTAACTGATCTTCAAACCATCTTGCATGTGGAATAAGCAAACTGCTTTTATGAGGATTGCAAGCTTCCAAGGAGATTTTGGATCCATTGATGGGACTCATTGGTCCAACTGTAAATGAGACGACATATATCATTAGAAAAGGATTCCACAGCTTCAATACTAATACGTGATAATTTTGCACAATGCAAAGCAGTTAATTTTTTTCTATTAAAATAAATGTTTCATTGTCTTTCATTGTTTTCATCACTGCGTCATTTTATTAAAATACAGTATTTTAAGTTGGGAAAATCTAATTAAGTTCACAAATTGCTGTCAGGTCTACAAAATCTTACATGGGATGGCACCGCAACCCCTTGGTGATTTTGTCAATCTTAGAACAACCACACACAGAATCACCAGAGGAGTGTCAAGAGGTGACTGTATTATTCCACTTAGAAAAAGTGCTTTTAGTCAGTCCGCCTTCTCCGTTAGGGCTTCTCTGGAGTGGAATACCATTCCGGCTTCAATCAGAGACAACACATATAGCCTTTTTCGATCACATCTGAAATGTTGGCTTATTAGTAATCAGACTTGTCAACACTGAAGTTTTACTGTTGGCCGTTTGTGTTAGTCGTGAATCTTTCCTTGTTTTTTTTTTCTTTGTATGACCTTGCTAATGATTTTAAAACTTATCTTTATATTCATCTAACAAATGTTTTAACCTGTTGCACTGACAGTGCATGCTATTTGCTGTTACTGCCTGTGCGTATAACTATCCTGTTTTTCAGAATAAAATTTTTTTAGTGAGATTTTACATGTTCATAATTATCGTCTACTGTAGCTACGCTGTAGCAGACAAACACAGCTGTACTTACACGTACTTATAAACTTTTAAAATTGTATTTTCCCTAGGGTGCCACTGTACAACTGGCAAACAGGACTACAGATGAAAATTAGCCTTTGGCTAACTCTGGCATGTTACAGGCGTACTGTTAATATGCATTGTCCTGGCAATAAATAAATAAAATAAATTGTCTTAAATTATTTTATTATAATTACATAAAATGAATTGTGTCATGCTGCCGTGGCTACCCTTCCTGTCTTACTGTTGACTGATTCAGAGGTTGAGGGCGCCCATTTTTGGGTTGAAATCATTGTAGTCCTTAGTTCGCAACTTTTAGTTTGTGCCACCTCAGTTAGCTCCTAAGAGTCAGTCCTAGACTATAGACCTAGACCCAAGGACACTACATAATATTGACAGTTACAAATCAGGATAATAACATGAACAGGCAGACAGACAGTGATCATATTACATACAAAAGAAAACAATAGTAAGGCATGCATGTATCTGAAATTTAAAGTATACAATTAGTTAACATAGCGTAGTGTAAATAAATGAGTCTTGAGATCAGTTCTTAAAAACGGCAGGAGATGAGGTGCTAAGAATCTGTTTTACGCTGAAGCTCTGAGTGCTCTGTGTTTTTTACCGTTTGCCGAGAGTTTAAGAATATTCAACTTTGGGTAAAACGCAGCATTCATCACTGTCACTTTTTACCCAGCTGTCCAATCACAGTGGAGGAGGAGCGGGACAAATACCACACCGACCAACCGTCACATTCTGCTTGTACAAAGTCAACAGATGACAACAAGCAGCATAATAACGGAACTAAATTATTTAAAACAAGAGCCAGAGCAAATGTTTTACATTGTATCAACATTTTATATACAAAAAACACAGAAACAAACTATCTGTAAAATGAGATACTAGTAACACTACCATGGATATTCCGCATCATAGCAAGCAAAACGTCTCAACTGAAAAAAACACTGCGCTACCAAAAGGCTCTCAAGCACACACAGTTAAAAACGTTTTGGTGGACACGCGGCCTTAAGTCAAAAACTTTAGTCCATTCTTAAGAGCATTTTTGAGAAGTTTGGTCAGACAAATGTTCTTTTATGCCAAAACTGATTAGGAAATAAGTTAGTCCAGAAATCTGTCAACTACCATATATTCTGAACAGAACATGATTCATCTAATATATGAATAAAAATCTGCACATTTAACATGTTTGTTGTATTTTGAACACAATTTGACAGAACATGATTCATCTAATATATGAATAACAATTCAGCACAATTTACAGTTTGTGTTGTATTATGAACACAATCGGTCCCTGTAATGACAGGACATAACAGGGGAAAATGTATATCCCTGTATAGTATAAAGTATATAACGTATAAAGTATATCATTATTATGATTTTCATCTGATTCTCTAAATGGTTTGTCTTTCTATCCAACTAGTCTTTACCAGGCCAGCAGCATTGTTATTTCCTAAATGGTGATGCCCCAGTACAGGATGGGAGGTGTCTTCAAGGAGCTTTGGTTTCCAAGATTCCCTTCAGACATCCTGCTCAGGTGCCTGCTCTCCTCGACATTATAAGACACCAGGCCGCTTACAACACACTTATTGGCAGCTGCGTCAAAAAGACCTACATTAAGGAAGGTGGGTGTGTTGTTTTTCGTAATAATTATGGCTGTAGCAGTTGGTAGATTAGTAAAAATATTTTTTGAGGTGGACAAAGTAATATATAATTAATTTTAAATAAAGTCCGCTCTCATGAGATGAAGACCGTTTGAAAATGAAGTCATAGCAGTTTTATTCTACATGAGTACACGGTGGCTGCCATGTTAAGATCACATTACAAGCTGACTACTCACTTTATATAGAACACTATATATATTGAATGTCTTTTTAAAGGTAGTAATGTAGTTTTAACAGGTCAGATCACATGTATTGATGTTTTTCAATCTATATGTGAAGGTGAAGTAATAAAATGAATAAATGTTTTTATTATCTCTTCATTTGCATTATGAACATCATGCAAGTATTGTATATGGGAAATGCCTGTCCAAGTCCAAATTTGTCATTTTAATTTGCTTTGGCGAGAGTTTGTTCTAAACACTGCTAAAATGAGATCTGAAATCAACTATTATAATACTAAGTTAATTATATATTCTGCTCATAAATGCAGAGTTTTGTAAATAATGGTAGCACTTTATTTTACAGTCCTGTTTCCCATGTACATACTATGTACTTATTATAGTAATTACAATAGCTGGGTAATAACTAGTTACTAACCCTGAACCTACCCCTAAACGTAACCTTATTTTACCCAGTACTTTCTTAGTCAAGTATATTGTAAATACATGTAAGTGGATGTACTGTAAAATAAAGTGCAACCCAAATAATTTCATGTTTTTAACAGATACTCCTGGACTGCTGCAGTTTGAAGTGTGTCCACTAACAGACTCAAGCTTTAGTGTGTCCTTTCAACACCCTGTAAATGAATCACTTGTATGTGGTAAGGAAAAATGTTTACCTCTCACAATTTAAATTTTTTAAGTTATCAGTGTTGCCTCTTCTGAAGTCTGACTCAGTCTGTTTTTGCTCTCAGTGGTGATGGAGGTGATTGATTCGATGCAGGTAGCCTGTAAGCTCTATAAGGGTTTATCTGATGCTTTGATCTGCACTGATGACTTCATTACCAAAGTAGTCCAGAGGTAGGTGTAACAGATGGCATTGAACCTATGCTTACCCGAAGACTTTTTGCGTTTGTGCTCCTCAAACATGACTATAATATATCAGTTTAAGCATGCATAGTGGCAAGAAAACAGTTGTCCTCGCAAGCTTTAAAAAAATAAATAAATGATGAATGCTAAAATTGAGAAATTGAAATTAGAACCTAATTTTAAAATGTGATATTGAAGAAAATGTTGATTTACAAGTTTGCACTGCCCAAGTTAAAAACCTAGAAATAATTCAGCTCCCATTTTTGCCCATACTTTCAAATAAGGAATGGAATCATGTCCTCTGTGAAACCATATAAAGAGAGGAAATGCGTTAAAACACACAAAGACGTGGCATATCACCTCTCCCAACTTGGTGTTGAGTGCGGTTGTTCTGCTCTTGATTTTTTTACTTTGTTTTTACCATATCTTTATTAAAAAAAAATATGAAAGATAACAAGAAAATCTCCATAGAACACAATTAGCTTATTAACTGCTTTCTCGTCCTTCCCCTGCATAACCCCTCCCTCAGCATCCAGAAATGCAATTACAAATGATGATATACATATTTGATTACACATTATTTCGATGTTCCACTTTTGGCATTCTACTAACTATAAGTAACTTTCCAACTACATGTTGACTAACTCTTTTTAGATAGAGTATTAGTGATTAGTGATGTTAGCCGTGACACTAAAGTCCTGAGGCTTGTCAAAAAAATAAACGATTTTCAGTGAAGCTTTATATCGATGCTTGATTCGTTCTATCAAAACCACGTGACCAATGACATCCGAAGCTTTGTTTCACACGCACCCACGTGACTGCTTTAATGTAAATTTAACCCTTGTGCCTCCTTAGGGACATTTTTGGCCTTTTCAGTTTTTTTTTTAACACTTTGCCTGTTTTAATGCTAACTGCATAAAATTTAGCACAGGTTTGTATTTTTATTGTAATTTTACTATTTCACCGCTATTTCCTAAAAAAAATATTTTTTGCACTAGGTACACAAAATACTCCCTCTCAGTGCCTTTTGGACAAAAATGGCCCCATTGAAACCCATTAAAACTGCAATTTTTTATCCCAGGGCCATTTAACCAGAGCCGGCCCGAGCCTTTTGGGGGCCCTAAGCAGAATTTGATTTGGGGGACCCCCTCCCACCACGCGGAGTCACTTTTGCTTGACGATTATTGACACAAATGTCATGCTATAATGTTACATTATAAATCATAAAAGTGAGGTTATGTATTAATACAAAATAAATACTTAATAAAAATAGATACTTGAATAAAAAAGTTTTAACTTTTACTTTACTCTTTTACTAACTCTTTGAAAGTTCTGGGGAAAAAACTGTCACAAAACATTAAATAAATTATTTGCAAATGTGCATTAAATGTGCAATCTTCAACAACAAAATAAGACTAAAATAGACAAACATTAATATAATCAAATAGAATGTTACAAAAAAATAGATACTTTAATAATGAAAGTGTGTCAGTATTCCACTTTTGTTTTTAAAACATTTAACTTTTACTTTACTCTATTACTAACTCTTCTTTGAAGCTTCTAAAAACAAACGGTCTCAAAACATATCAAATAAATTATTTGCTAAAATAATGACAAAACTGAGAAATCAGAAACATAATAACAGCAAGGGTTCAACAATGACAATTATTGTTGAAAACTGTGAAAAATTATTATTTCTCAACTGTCTCAATACAGTGTAACTGTCCTCAAAATCTTTCCTTCCTAGCTTTTCTAAAGGCAAAGTCACTGATGACATCATTGTACGGTATTGCTTAGCCAACTTTGTTATTAATACTAATAACAGCAAGTCCACTTAGTCTTCGATTATCATCATTACTTACACTCATCAACAAGCAATTCCACACCTAACAATTCATATTCTATTTGCAAATGAGGCATAATTGCAGTATGGTGAACACTTAACATGGTGATCTACTGCAGCCTAAATATGAGGCTAGCACCGCTACATCACTCACCACCATATTAATAAAATTGAAGTCTATTTTCATCACAGAAGTCTCCCCACCCAACACGGTATATTTTCTCATAAAGACCAATACCATCTCTCACCAAAGATCTTAGAGCACATGCGTCATTTTTGCCTATGAAGCTGGACGCTGGAACGTTCACTTCAACACGTACAGCAATGCTAGCTGGCATCCCTTACACCTAGAAGGTTAAGTTCCCCTCCCGGCTGTTTTCTCCAACTTAAACCGATATCTATTGATACGTGAAATACACCTAGATAAATGTATATTAATGGGAGACACTTCACTGTTGATGTCGGGGATTTAGCTCTGGTGATGGCTTATATAAGATCATGACCAGCTGCTACCTCAAGTGAGCACAATTTGTGCTGCACAAAACATACTTTAAATAATCACGCAAACATACCTTTTTTTGCTCTTTTTTTCTCCTCTGTCCCTTTCTTTTTTCTCTTTTCGGCACCAGAGGGATACGTCCTTTTTTGTGACATGGCTTAACACTACCGTAACTATGCGCAGTTGCGCAAGAATTGTCTATATGCACGCGAGGTGTTTATGCGCATGTTTCAAATGCTGACAGACACAGCAGCAGTTGTAGGCAGGTATATTGATCATGAAATTTAGAATTTTCTTGTTTTTTTTATTATTCATTCATTCATATTCATTCATTCATTCATGTCAGTTAAGTTATTTAATATGTAAAAAAATTAATTAAAAAAACTCGTTTGGTAAGCAGCCGCTTAGTTCGCTTATGCCTAGAGCCGGCTCTGCATCTAACTATAAAATGATGCAATCTTTGATAAGAGGCTTTCATTCTGTTGGCAAGGCTTCAAAATTTAAATTTTTACTATTTTTTACCACATGGTGCCATTTTTTCAGGTTAGGCCTATAAAGCAAATACTCGCTTTATTCATATTTTCTGCTTCGGCATATTATAGAGCCAATTGGATAAATTATGCCACGATATTTGTGTGGGTGTGTTGGAATGGATGTCAGAGTGTGGTTGGTGTGTGTGTTATAAAAAAAATCACTGTGTGCACCAGTGGAGTTTTGCTGGCACCCAATGGGGAAAGTCTGTTACTGCGCCCAAACAAAATCTTACAGAAAGCTAATTTCAACCTCACATTTGGGGAACAGCTTATTTCTATTTATGGCTTTGATTTTCTAGCCGTTTTAGAGTTCAACTTGTTTTTATAAAATATATATTTTATATAAATTAATGTTCATAAATAATTTTCATAAACTTAAAACTATATACCTTTTTTTTTTGGATTTACTTATTCAGTTGTTTTTTTTTTTTACTTCAGCAATAATCTGTCAAGGGTCTTTTTTAAAATGATACCAAACTTAAGTCTGTGCTCCCAAGCTTCAAATTTTTATGATAGTTTTTTGACATGGACATTTTTGTCCTCTATGTACCTATGTGTAACTTTTTTTTTTTAAATGAGGCACAAGGGTTAATGTAATTGTATTTAATGTAACTTAATTGTTGACTTAAACTGTGATTTAATGTTTTTGATGAATTTAAAGATGACTTATTTTGTAAGGTGACTCTGTATAAGCAAGTGGTCAGATTGGAATCAGGTGTGAAGGTTGAGAGAGCAGAGCACACAGCTTTCGACCACACATTGTTTAATTGCACAACATTACCTTTTTTGTTGCTTTCTTTTGGAAATAAATACTTAATTTAGCATTTATATTGGGAATGGAGGTCATTTCTTGGAATATGTGTCAAAGAATGCTGCAACCTTTACACAAGATGGGTGGCTTTAATTTTGGATTCATTTGTGGACAAAAAGCCTCTACAAATTCAAGTCGAAAGCTGCTCTGAGCTGGGATTTGGATGGAGCCAAATAGGAGCAAACAACCAGCATTTAACCAGCATGTCTATGAGTAGAATGGAGTTCATTTGAAACTTGGGGCCTAAGCTTGCTTACTGGGCTGTTGAAGCTTGCTGTGTCAAGAAATATGAAGAAAGAGTGTGGCTTGGAATTTTAAAAGCACCACCATTGTGCTTCATGATGGATTTGAGTATGGAGGTTGCAAAAGATTAATAATTACCTGAAGGGGTTTATGAAGAGTCATTGTATAAACTGATTGGGTCACAAAGAGCAAAACATGGTGTGCTTACACAGAAAAAGAATGAGGTCATGACATTGATAAACGCTGGTGAAGATGTGGAAGTTGTTCAAAGTCATGTTGAAGCGTTTGAAAAGCACTTGACTGTTTTTATGGAAATGCAGATGTCTGTACAAAGGTCATTACTTGTATCTGAAAGGGAAGGGGATCATAAAGATTGGGATAAGCCTAAATTTATTTTATTCAGAATTTTTTTTGAAGGAAATTAAGAAATGGTTCAAACATTCAGCAACTTCTGATTCTTA
Organism: Gila orcuttii; assembly: GCA_026230005.1. NCBI lineage: Eukaryota > Metazoa > Chordata > Actinopteri > Cypriniformes > Leuciscidae > Gila > Gila orcuttii. The sequence continues at coordinate 19,692,835 of JAPDVR010000017.1, forward strand.
GGAACTGAGGCATCCAGTTTGGATCCTCATGACAGCATTTCAAATGCATCAAGTAAATGTTCACATGCATCTTCTGTACGTGTCCACAGAGGTTGAGCGTGCAGCTCTTATGGCTAAAGCTGCTACATTAGAAGAAAAGTATGATTTGGAAATTCAACAAGCTTATCATAAAACAAAAAAGGAATAACTGGTACTGAAAGCTCAAATGGCTGCAAAACTCAAAAGTATTGAATGAATATGAGGAAACCTAAAGCAAATCAAGTCACTGTTTAGTCTCAAAGGAAATTCGAAATTTCAATGGATGAGATGAGCATGAATTACGAAGACAGTAAAGAACTCTTGAGCCCTTTGAACCTTTCACTCCTAGCAGTTATGCTGTGCTTGTACAACCAAAAGTCTGGACAAGTAACACCCCATAGTCTTGTGTCGGATAGCCAAAAGCATGTTGCTACCAATGATGGTAATAATTTATGTTTTGAAGATGTGATGCGCAGACAAACTGATATCACTTAACTACTTGTCAAGACGCATCAACTCTCATTGCTACATTCTAGAGAAATATGGCGATCCTCTTCAGTTTGAATTTTGTATACAAGCTTTTGAACATTCCATCAAAGGAAAGACTGATAAAAGTCAAGATCATCTATATTTTTTGGAGCAGTACACTGGTGGACAGCCAAGAGAGTTGGTACACAGTTGCATTCATATGAACCCAGATCAGGGTTTCAAGGAGGCTAGGAGGCTACTACAACAATTTAGGAGGGATGCAATTAAGATCAGTAATGCATTGATGGAAAAGGCCTTAAATTGGTCAGTCATGTAATACAACTATGTGAGAAAATGAAAGCAACACCTAAAAAAAAAGGGTGAGATTTTTCAAGGCCAAAGGACTTTGTTTTGGATGCTTTGCCTAAGGGACATATGAGTGTGAAATGTCAGACGGATGACTTGTGAAATCTGCCAGCAAAAACATTCAACTGTTCTGCACCATGCTGAGAAATGTATACCAGACAAAAAAGACACATAAAAGGAAAATCACAATGAAGCTACACTTAGCAGTGCTTTGGTATCTTTGGGTAATCACAGGCCTTCTAGGGCTGGTAACATATTGTCCACTGGCCATTGTACTTGTTCAAGTAAAGATGTCAAAAGCAAACAAGACTGTTTTGACCTATGTGTTACTTGACCCTGCTAGCTCTGCGACTTTCTGCACCGAGGATTTAATGGATCAATTGATGGCTAATGGGAAAAGGGAAAATATTTTGTTTAGAACAATGGGTTAAGAAAAACTTGTCACTTAGTTACAAATTTCAGGTATTGAAATGGCCCCAATCGATGAGAATACATTTCTGGAGTTTCCAGATGTGTATACACAAATCCATTCCAGTCACTGGGGAAAATGTTGTTTCTCAAGAGGACTCAAGAATGGTCATATTTAAAGGAGGTCAAACTAACTTGGATTAATGCAAAAATGTAACTACTCATTGGTGTAAATACCCCTAAAGTATTGGAACCTTGGAAGATTGTTAACAGCATTGTGAATGGCCCTTATGCTGTAAAGACAATCCTTGGAGGGTAAATGGGCCTCTGAATGGCAACAATGGAAACAAACCTAAGAATAAGAACCCTCTTGTGTGTGCTAATAGAGTGTATATCACCAGTCTAGAAGAGTTATTTGAGAAACCGTACAATTAGGATTTTGTCCCTAGTGGTGACATTATTGAACCTCTTTCAGAATTTAGAAAGATCGTGCATCTGTTCGGTGCTGTCTCCCCCAACCTGTGCTAGTTTTGCTCTGAAACAGACAGCTAAGGACAATAAGGAGAAATGTCACACAGAAATTAACACAGTGTACAGAAATTTTCACGTGGATGACTGTCCCAAGTCCGTGGCAAATACAGAGCAAGCCATTGCCTTGTACACTGACTTGAAAGATCTTTGTTCCAAAGTTGGGTTTAAACTTACCAATTGGATCATTAATAGCAGACCTTTCCTCAGACTCTTTCCTGAAGAGCATAAGGTTAAGGAGATAAAACAACTAGACATGGACAAGGAGCACTTACCTGTGGAAAGAGCACCTGGTGTTCAGTGGAATGTGGAACAGGATACATTTGCCATTTTAAACTTGTTTAAAGGCACAATCTGCTAGAAGACGTGGTATCCCCTCAGTCATTAGCTCCATATACGATCCATCTCTAGTAATCCTCACAGCTAAGCTACTCCTCAGAAACCTGTGTCAGAGCAAATGTGGATGCAAATGTTACAATTCCAGAAACCTTCACAGTTCAGTGATGTTTGGAAGAACTTCCTCAGTTGCATGCCTTTCAAATAAATAGATGACTGATTCCAGATGGATTTGGGGAGGCCATTACCTGCCAATTACTCCATTTTTGTGATGCTGCACATGTTGAACACAGAGGAAGGAACCATACACTCTCAAAATTGAAACAGAAGTTTTGGATTCCTCATGCTCAATGCTGCTGTGAAAAGGGTGATAAGGGATGTATTACTTCCCAGCGCTTGCATGCACTGAAAGGAGAACAGAAAATGTCTGACCTTCCTAAAGATCACTTAAAGGCAGATCTCCCTCCATTTACAAATGTGGGGGTAAATTATTTTGGACCAATTATGGTAAAAAGAGGAAGCAGCAAGGTAAACCGATATGGCATATTGTTCACCTGCCTTGTTAGTAGAGCTGTCCATCTAGAAATGGACAGCTATATTGTATTGACCAGTATTAATGCTATATGCTGTTTTATCTGCAGAAGAGGTTAGGTGTCAGTTATGTGATCAGATAATGGAACCTATTTCGTTGGAGCCAACCGTGAACTTAAGGCAGCTCTGAAAGATCTGAAACATGGAAAAAAATCCGGAAAACTTTCTGAAATAACATTGAATGGGTGTTCAATCCTTCATTTGGAGCGCATTATGGTGGAATATGGGAACGCCTGGTAGGTCTGTTAAGAATGTCCTTCACTCTTTTTTTTTTCCCTAAGGAGCAGCCCATGGATGACGAAGTTCTACATGCTGCTTTGTGTAAAGTAGAAGCCATTCTGAATGACTGCCCTCTGACACCTGTATCTGATGACCCAAATGATCATTTGGAGGCTCTCACACCCAATCATTTGTTGCTTATGAAGTGCAAGCCACATTTTCCCCCTGGACTGTTCAAAAGTGATGATCAATATTCAAGAAGAAGATGGAGATCTTCTGGAGATGGTGGATTCGAGAATATTTGCCACTTCTACAAGAGTGGCAAAAATGGAACAGAAAGAAGCTACATTTTAAAGGTGGTGATCTTGTTCATATTATTGATGAAAATGCTTCCCGAAATTCATGGATGATGAGAGGAATTCTTTCAACCACCTGTGACAAAAAAGCTTTGTACAACAAGCTCAAGTTAAATTAAATGACATTTTAAATAGACCCATTAATAAGCTTTGCTTTATTTTTTTAATCAGATCCCTAAAAGGCACTCAGTAAAGTTTGTGCTCCAGTGGTGATCAGGCTCTGGAACTTCTGTCTCTCACACTTTTACTGATTCAGTAAAAGACATGCCGACACATCACAAACATGCCGACAAATATTTTTGAACTGAACACAACAGAACTCTTGTTTACACCAATGGAACTGTGGACTATATTCTTTTTGTATATATATATATATATATATATATATATATATATATATATATATATATATATATATATATAAATATAAATATAAAAAAAAAAGAGTATTCTTAAAGGGATAGTTCACCCAAAAATGAAAATTCTGTCAGTACTCACCCTCATGTTGTTCCAACCCCGTAAGACCTTCGTTCATCTTCGGAATATATTTTTGATGAAATCTGAGAGCTGGATCACTCCTCCATACTAGTCCATAGGCTTCTTCAGGCATTGAAACTTGCCGACCTCGAAAAGTTATTAAAGACATCGTTAAAATAGTCCAAGTGACTACAGTGGCTCAATCTTAAGTTTATCAAGCGACGAGAATACTTTTTGTGCACAAAAACAAACATAAATAACAACTTTATTTCAACTATTAATTTCCTTCTCTTTGGGCCTCTAGTCAGTTAAACTAGTGTAATTGCGTAGAGCTACGTCACACGTAGGCTCACTATTGGCCGACGCTTGTCGTGTGTGATGCGTGTGACGTACAACAACAGAAGCGTACGCTGTTAAACTAGTAACCTGACTCGAGGCCCAGAGAGAAGGAAATGAATAGTTGAAATAAAGTCGTTATTTTTGTTTTTTTTTGCACACAAAAAGTGTTCTCGTCGTTTGATAAACTTAAGATTGAGCCACTGTAGTCACTTGGACTATTTTAACGATGTCTTTAATAACTTTTCGAGGCCGGCAAATTCAATCCCTGAAGAAGCCTATGGAGGAATGATCCAGCTCTCAGATTTCATCAAAAATATCTTAATTCGTGTTCCGAAGATGAACGAAGGTCTTACGGGGTTGGAACAACTTAAGGGGGAGTAAATACTGACAGAATTTTCATTTTTGGGTGAACTAACCCTTTAAGTAAGGGTATTCTCAATGTTGGCTCCATTTATAGAAAGTAATTGCTAGGTCGAAGTTAAGGGCTGGAATGTTGGAGCCATTTAAGTTTGAATGTTTGAACTGTATTTAATGCAACTTAATTGTTGACTTAAACTATGATTTAATGTTTTTGATTAATTTAAAGGAGTAGTTCACTTTAAAATGAAAATTACCCCATGATTTACTCACCCTCAAGCCATCCTAGGTGTATATGACTTTCTTCTTTCAGACGAATACAATTAGAGTTATATTAATAAACACCCTGATGCTTCCGAGCTTTATAATGGCAGTGGATTGCAACCATCAAGTTTGAAGCTCAAAAAAGTGCATCCATCCATCATAAAAGAAGTCCACACGGCTCCGGGGGGGCAATAAAGGCCTTCTGAAGCAAAGCGATGAGTTTGTGTAAGAAAAATATTCATATTTAAAACTTTATAAAGTAAAATAACTATCTTCCGACCAAACGAACATACAGATTCGACTCAAGTCTAAGCGCAAGTAATGCGACGTACTGCTGATATTTACGCTACACCAATGATGCACTATGCTACTTCCAACATCATAAGTTGCACTTTAGACGCAAGTAGACTGCTTATGGCCATTACACATAGTATGGCTTCCTATACACCTAGGATGGCTTGAGGGTGAGTAAATCATGGGGTAATTTGTATTTTAAAGTGAACTACTCCTTTAATGGAGATTACTTTTATTTTGTACGGTGACTGTATAAGGAAGTGGGCAGATAGAGAGAGCACACATATTTCGACCACACATCGTTTAATTGACCAACATTAACCTTTTTTGTTGCTTTCTTTTGGAAATAAATACTTAATTTAGCATTTATATTGGGTATGGAGGTAATTTCTTGGATTATGTGCGTCAAAGAATCTCTCAACCTTCACATAAAATGGGTGGCTTTAATTTTGGATTGATTTGTGGACAAAAAGCCCCTATACTCTGATTCAAAGGTTTAAAAATGCACAAGACGGGGCACGTTCTCATGTGTTAAGGTATATTGCGTTGCATTTCGAAGTCTTCACTTTGCCATTACTGTTGTAGACTGTTAGGTTAGGTGTTTGGATTCAGGTTAGTAGAATAAATTGACGTGTAGTTACAAAGTTACTTATAGTCAGTGAATGTCTGTTGGGTGACCAAAATCAAAATAAAGTGTTAGCAGATATTAACCACTTATACCCTTCACGTCTAAGTGGCATACTTAAAAGTAATATGCTTATAACTCTAAAAAGACAAGATATAAACAATTGAATTGACCAAAAAAAAAAATCTTGATCATGTTTGTAGGTTCTTATGTTACATCACTGTGAGAAAACCCCAGAAAAAGTGATGCAATTTGTTTTTATTTTGTTATTGTTGATGATTGACATGACTATTATGGAAGCTCATAAAAGCAAGTTTGGACTTGTCATGTCAACTGCATCCTGGGCCATGTTGATATTTCAAAGTAATCAAAAGTTATGGCTTTTGGAACTATGGTAGCCTTTTTATCAAAGGTCCAAAAAAAGAGAGATATGCATGTTTTACTGAACAGAAGAACTACTTACATGTGTAAACGCCACAATAAAGCATAACAAATATTTATAATTGCATAGAATAAAAAACAAAAAGATCCTGGTTGATGAGTGATGATCTTCAAGCACTGTTTCATGTGTGCACTCCTATTCTATGGCACACAATAAATCAAGACCTGTCAATCAGAGCGATCAGCCTAATCCAAATGCGCTCCAGCTGTAAAACAGTGTTCAATTGGTTTCTATACACTGTCCCTACCCACTATACCCACCCAACTCACCTGAGATCCAGTTTCCATTGGTTGAACTTTTAATTAAGCAGATTTATTAAGCAGACAAGTTCAGTTTTTAATTGTAGTGTCTGTTCTCTAACTGAACTAAATGATTAAAAAAATCAATTGAATCAAAATCAATTAAATCAAAGACCTAATCTATGCAGCCTAACATTGAATTATAAAAGTCTATAATATGTTGTGTATGCTAGGTCAAAGAGATGTGTTTTTAGTCTAGATTTGAACTGACAGAGTGTGTCTGCTTCCCGGACAATGTTAGGAAGACTGTTCCAAAGGTTTGGTGTTAAATAGTGTGTTAAAAAGGATCTACCGCCAGCAGTCGATTTTGATATTCTAGGTATTATCAACTGGCTGGAATTTTGAGATCGCAATAGACGTGACAGACTATAATGCGTTAAGAGCTGGCTCAAGTACTGGGGAGTTAAACCATTTAGTGCTTTGTAAGTAATCAGCAATATTTAAAAAAATTATACAATGTTTAATAGGGAGCCAATGCAGTGTTGACAGAACCGGGCTAGTTTGGTCATACTTCCTGATTCTGGTAAGAACTCTAGCTGCTGCGTTTTGGACCAGCTGTAGTATGTTTATTATGCGTGCAGGGCAACCACCCATAATAGCATTACAATAATCTAGCCTTGATGTCATGAACGCATAAACTAACTGTTCCGCATTTGTCATTGAGAGCATATGACCTAATTTAGATATATATTTTAAGATGGAAAAATTCGGTTTTACAGATACTAGACTTGTGACTTTCAAATGAAACATTGGAAATAAATAAATAAATAAAGGGTCAATCATTTTAATGGTAGGTTTTGTAACAAAGTTCGTAGTTCAGGGAAGGAGGCGAGAACCGGCAAACATTTAACAGTTTTAATAATAAAATAAAACAAATACAAAAAAACAAAAGTCTGCCAACAGCCCCTTGCGGACGACTGCTGGCCACACAAAACAAACACAACATAAACACGGGCCTGTCCTCTTTCGATCTCCTCTGTCGTCGCTCCACCTTTTATGCTTCCGCTCCTCCGTGAGAGATACGAGACCGGTGCGTCGCGTAGGTGTCGCTCATCACTAATCACGCCACCGGCCTCGTGCCGCTCTCTCACATCCCTCGGCCTCATCCTGCTCGCCACAGGTTTATTTTAACAGATAGAGACAGAATATCAACCAAAAAATACAGAAAAAACACATAGGTTATAAATTGATTTGCATTTCAGTAATTGATATTTATAATTGACAAGTCCAGTATTTGATCCCCAAGCAAAACATAATTTAGTACTTGGTGGAGAAACCCTTGTTGGCAAGCACAGAGGTAAGACTAGGGTTGGGTATCGGTTGGGTTTTATCCGATACCAGTACCTACTCTGTATTTTTTAAATGGTTCCGGTACTTAAACGGTTCTTGAACCGATACTTCAGAAAACGAAACCGCACACACTTTGTCAAAAAATAATACCCTTTTATTTACAGGGCCAAACTGGACACAATATTAACTTAAATTTTTAAACAATATCAATACAAGTAACATATGGTAATAATAAATAAAACAATATAAAATAAAAATTCACATTTACATCAAATAAAACAATATTGTATCAAACAATGTAATAATACTGGATATTAATAGAGATTACTACCAGGGTAATCTAATCTTGACATGGTTTCAGGTTCCCATGTTTTGTCTGCTTGAACCAGTCATGTAAGTTATCTGGTCGTTGTACTAGTTACGGCAGCGCTTAGCTTGGCAAGTTTGGTATTTCGTTCACACTGCGTCTTAGCTACACATTGAGTGAACCTATGAAAGAAAACGTCTCTGGTTACTGGTGTAACCTATGTTCTCTGAATAGGGAACGAGACACTGCGTTCGCTGCCAAGCTCCTCGCGCTGCCGACAAGCTTCCTTTTTCGGCAGAGAAATCTGAGGAGCAGATGGCGCGCGCGCCAATATAATATGACGACGTAAGAGCGTCAAGGCGGCGCCCGCGCCATCAGTCAATTAATTGACGTGATTCTATATGGGCTTCAGACTTGAACTTATGGGCTTGGTCCTCCTCACCTGCCTCAGTCTGATGAGGGTCCTCCTCTATTGGAAGCTGTAGACACAAACAGAGTGCCCATAAAACAGCATTAAATAATACTTCATTACAGAAACTGTAACATGGGCATGGACACAGTGCATATGAAAAAAGTTGAGCAATCAGTACACTGTCTCTGACAAATATGCAGTAAAATACCTGAGCTGCCGTGGCATTGTCAATCACTGCTTTCTCAAGCCTATCCCAAGCTTCTGCAACACCAAATTCCAGCCTGCCTTTAAAGCGAGGGTCCATCATTGTGGCCTCCCGAAGGAAGTTCTGAATGTCTTGATCCTGTAATGAAAATATGGTTTAGTGTCTAATAGTGAAAATGGTGTAGTTTGCCTTCTTTCTCCTCCGAAATCACTCTCTGTAAACCTTTCTAGTCTGTGGAAAATAAACAATAATGTTAAGAACAAAAGGTAAATTTATCCCTCTTGTCCATCACCTCACCTGTCCCTTTCCATTGGCCTCCTTAGCCTTTGATCGAGGCAAGCTGCCTGGATTGCAGGGAACTGCTCCACAAACCGCTTCACCATGAGGTATAGAGAATCCTCACGTCCAGGATAACATTGTGCTCTGGCAAATCTAAAGCACAGACATTTGATTTACAATAAACAATTGCTTATATTAAAAAGTATTAATTTTCAAGATGTATTTATAATTATTTATATACTATTTACTGAGTCGCCGCTGCTTCTCTCTCAGGACAGTTTTGCTCATGGTGGAGCGCTTCAGCCACACCACCACTGTGCGAATCTTTGCACACCACCTAGTCACAGCTTGGATGCCGTACACCTTCTGTGCTGCCAGGTTGAGTGTGTGGGCAAAGCACCCAACTTTTAAAAAATTCAAGTTTCTCAGGGCAACATCCATGTTGTATGCGTTGTCTACTGTGGCAGCTATGACTTTTCCAGTCAACTTGAACTCCTCAAGAAGTTTGTGGATTTCCTGTGCCTCCACTGGCCCTGTCTAGGACTCATAAACTGCTTCAGTGCTCAGCACTTTCTGCTGGATGCTGCCTTTGTAAATGTAATGGACAGTCACTGTTAGATAGTAGTCCTGTGCCACGCTGGTCCATCCATCGCAAGTAATTGCAATTTTGCTGACCTGCGCCAGATCCTGGATGACATTATGTTTTATAACCGAATACCACGCGGGTATGTACGTGTTGGACATGTCATCCCTGGATGGTGGTCTCCCTTTATAAAAAATAAATAAATATGATTTCTATTAGTCTTGTACACAGAATGCCTTCATGGTACAGAGGTGGCATTCACATGCATCAAGGAAATTCTATTTTAATATATAGCCCACATTTTCACCTGAAAGATGGCGATTCCACCGTGGAAAATGGATGAAGCCCCATCACCACAAATTTGGTGACTGCCCTGTGGATTTCCTGCACCTTCTCTTTGGTTAGTGCAGCCGCCTTAGCCATGGTGAAAGGAGTCACTGTTGTTGAATCAAAACATCAAACTCTTCAGGTTACTACTACTAGTAGCCTATTCTGCTCAACCGCTCATAACAATTCTCCCCCACTTCCCCCTCCCACTCGATGAATAGGATTTGCCTCGGATTGAGTAGGCTGTAGCCTCTAACAACAATTGTCCCCCCACCCTCTCGATACAGCCTCAAAACACAGGTATACCTTACCAACCAACCTACGTTTCTGATTAAATGAAAAATTGCGCCATTTAATACTGATGTAAAATAAGATCAACATTTTGTTTTAAGCAGAGAAATATCTGACACTGAGCAGAAATATTTAACACACAGTATAGCCTTGTATAAAGATGTGTTGGAACTTTGTTAAAACATTTTGCACACGTTGTCACACACGCTGTTGAATGGCAATGGTGTTTGCTAGCCTACTTGATATGCAAGTTTTGCAGTTGGCATTAAATTACTAGACTTACCCGAAGAGGAACGGCTGCTGTTATCATCATCTGTGTCCACCACCACACTGGCAGAGCTGGGAGTGGGACTCTCTTCTATTTGTCCGGTGGCGAGGTCAACGCTAGCTGCTGTTGTTGACGTGCTTGCCTCTGCGTCTCGTAGGTTGTCAAACCAGTGCATTGTTCGGCCTTGAAGTACACTTCATGTCTCGTCAGATGTTTCATTAATTTGGAAGTGTTACCTTCCTTGCATGATATTGATTTAAGGCATTTGTTGCATGTCTCAGAGTCTGCTGCATTATATGTGAAATGCAGCCAAACCTTGGAGCGTTTTGCCTTCAGCATTTTCATTAATCCCCTCGCTATCAGTTCAACAAGTGTGCCGAGTAGCGGCAATGACGTCATGCAAGTTGACGCCGGAACACCAGGGGCCGGTAAAAAAAAGTCAGGCACCGAAATTTTTGTTCTTATTCGGTCTCGTTACTACCATTTACGTCGGAACCGGTTCCCTATTGGGACCGCGTTTCGGTACCCAATCCTAATGATGATACATGTTCTAGTTGATGTGATTTTGTAAATATAGGGCCTTGACTCGACTAATATATATACACAGAAAGTTCTGGCATGAAACTCCAGATGGTGCAGGCTAATAGGTCCTTTTACTCACCTGTTCATAATCACATCGTTATCTTTTTGGGCGCAGCATTTTTGGTTCCTGCCGTATCAGTAGCCAATGAGCTCGCTGCTCAACCTTCAAATACTTGGGTAGCATTTGCCTTAGCTGTGCAGCGCGCTTTCAGAAATCCTCTGAAATTCAACATCTAAGAAAAGTGCATGGGTTTTTATGCTATCACTATATGTTTTGTGTAGTCTGCTTAATCAATTCCTTATGAACTAACCCTTTCATGAGGTTTTAATCATGTGTCATGTCAACAGTCCTGATTTAATGCTTGGAGTAAATACTAGCATTACAGCTAGATACAGTAAAATGCATTTTACATTTATGCAGCAGCAAGCAGGCAATTAAAGAGTTCAGAAAAGCTTTTCTCTGTATCCTTACAAGTGAAAGGATTTTTATTTGTATTCACACATCTAACAGAACTACAGCAATTCCTAGTATTTTTACAGCTGGTTAAGTAAACACTGTACGTGTTTGCTAATTTGAGTCCATGTGTCGGCTAATGAGTCGATCATGAAATGTAAACATTACCATTTTTAAAATGCACACAATGTATTCACATTATTTACATACGAAGTACGAAAGTAGCTGCATTTTCGGTAGAATTATATTTGGGCTATACTATTTTATAACTACGGGATGAACAGCGATGTATGTTAATGTCAGATACCTTTCGTATTAGACTCACTGCTCACCTGTAGAATGATAATTGTCATTTCAACTTACCTAGAGGGTGCAAGGCAGTTTCCATGTATTTCTCAAACGAAAAAAAAGAGCACCACAGCGATGCTGGATCAGTTTGGCAAACGCTCCACCGGGTATGCGTGTTTGCGTGCAGCGGTGGCCGTTTCAATCACGGACATGTCGTTGATCATGAGTGGTGGCCATCAGAGGTGTTTATTATCAGTCACAATCACTTCCTGCTTAGAACACAGAAGTATTTGCTTAACAACAGGAGTGTAAATAGGAGACTCATTGCAGTTTGCACAGCTCATTGATGTAGCGCACTTTCTGAGATCGCACGGGCCGAGATGAGTCAGCAGTTTGCACTCTCTAACGACTGTCATCCATTGAATAAGTGTTCATACTGTGGTGAGGACAGACAGTCGGTTGCAGGCTGCGAAGTTCAGGAGTGACGTGTGATTCACTCTCAAATTGTGTTTTTGACATAACCATTGCATGGGACAGATATGAAATGCCAAGTAGTAACGCATTAGCAGTGTAACTCAAATATTTGAGCTGATATTCTATCTATCGAGTTATTTTCCAAATATTGTAAAACATGACTCATAAATCGAATGTTCACGGTACATTTATATTCTCTTGGTGGACACTGCTATATAGCATCTGCATTAAGCACCTTCACTAAAATTTTGGAACTCTAGGTTCCAGAACAGGGATGGGATGGGCATTCACGTTTAAATATTAACCTTTGCTTAATCTATGAAACATCAAACAATGCCTTATTTGTTTAAGAAGGTGTTTTACAATCTTACATTTGATGCCGGAGTAAAATACTAGCATACAGCAGCAGAGATGTGTATTAAGATACAGCAGCATCAAGCCTTTTAACAGAAGGTTACTGCGACTAAGCATAGTGGACATGAGAAAACATAGCCATTTAACTGGGGCTTATTAGTTTATTTACCAACTTCCAACAACACTTTTGAAGGCTGATGTTTTCATTTACTCGTGCGTGTCGGGCTCGGTCAGCTGAATACATGTTAGTCATGCTCCATTATTCATCCGTTGTCCAAATGACTCCACATTTACAAATAGGAGTATTGACAGGATGCACATACCTTTTTTGGTCTTGTTCTCAAGGGAGCACCTGGAGATGCTGCTTGGTACTCACACTTTATGCAGCACACTTATCCTACAAGCTGTCGTCATCACAAATAAAATTAGTGCTTTGTTTTTCAGGTAAATCTAACTGTATTCAGTAATTGTAATACTGTAACTGTAATGCAATTTATCTGTGTTTAAGCTATAAAAGTGATTTTCTCTTTCTCTTTTGTTGAGTGATTAACATTGGTGGTACCAAACAGCTGTTGTTTTTTTAGGCTGCTATAATTTTAATACAAATGCACAGACAATGATACATGTTTATAAGGATACTCGCCAAGACAGGCATGTTGACTTAATTTTGCATGCACGTTGTAACGCAAAGTTGAGATGTTATTGCCCAGAGAGAGAAAAACAGTGTGGTGTCGGGAGGAAAAGATGCACGTGAGACTAGAGATGGCGTATTTTCCCTAGGTTTAATCAAATTACTTAAACGTCACACTCATCTGTATACATGTGGATAGAATAGGAAAAAGCATACAAATAAACATTCAACTCTGGTCACAAATAGAAAGGGAAATAAAAGAAAGTGTACAAAAGTCGGTAGAGCAGTTATCTCTTCTCCTTCTTACTACTTATCTTACCTTTATTTATATAGCGCTTTTTACAATACAGATTGTTTCAAAGCAGCTTTACATAGATAACAGGAAAATAATGTTGTAATAATATTGTTAAATATAAAATTATACAGGTCCTTCTCAAAAAATTAGCATATTGTGATAAAGTTCATTATTTTCCATAATGTAATAACAATTAAACTTTCATTTATTTTAGATTCATTGCACACCAACTGAAATATTTCAGGTCTTTTATTGTTTTAATACTGATGATTTTGGCATACAGCTCATGAAAACCCAAAAGTCCTATCTCAAAAAATTTGCATATCATGAAAAGGTTCTCTAAACGAGCTATTTAACCTAATCATCTGAATCAACTAATTAACTCTAAACACCTGCAAAAGATTCCTGAGGCTTTTAAAAACTCCCAGCCTGTTTCATTACTCAAAACCGCAATCATGGGTAAGACTGCCGACCTGACTGCTGTCCAGAAGGCCATCATTGACACCCTCAAGCAAGAGGGTAAGACACAGAAAGAAATTTCTGAACAAATAGGCTGTTCCCAGAGTGCTGTATCAAGGCACCTCAGTGGGAAGTCTGTGGGAAGGAAAAAGTGTGGCAAAAAAACGCTGCACAACGAGAAGAGGTGACCGGACCCTGAGGAAGATTGTGGAGAAGGACCGATTCCAGACCTTGGGGGACCTGCGGAAGCAGTGGACTGAGTCTGGAGTAGAAACATCCAGAGCCACCGTGCACAGACGTGTGCAGGAAATGGGCTACAGGTGCCGCATTCCCCAGGTCAAGCCACTTTTGAACCAGAAACAGCGGCAGAAGTGCCTGACCTGGGCTACAGAGAAGCAGCACTGGAGTACCCACAGTCAGTGATGGTCTGGGGTGCCATGTCAGCTGCTGGTGTTGGTCCACTGTGTTTTATCAAGGGCAGGGTCAATGCAGCTAGCTATCAGGAGATTTTGGAGCACTTCATGCTTCCATCTGCTGAAAAGCTTTATGGAGATGGAGATTTCATTTTTCAGCACGACCTGGCACCTGCTCACAGTGCCAAAACCACTGGTAAATGGTTTACTGACCATGGTATTACTGTGCTCAATTGGCCTGCCAACTCTCCTGACCTGAAACCCATAGAGAATCTGTGGGATATTGTGAAGAGAAAGTTGAGAGACGCAAGACCCAGCACTCTGGATGAGCTTAAGGCCGCTATCGAAGCCTCCTGGGCCTCCATAACACCTCAGCAGTGCCACAGGCTGATTGCCCCCATGCCACGCCGCAATTTCTTTCTGTGTCTTACCCTCTTGCTTGAGGGTGTCAATGATGGCCTTCTGGACAGCAGTCAGGGCGGCAGTCTTACCCATGATTGCGGTTTTGAGTAATGAAACAGGCTGGGAGTTTTTAAAAGCCTCAGGAATCTTTTGCAGGTGTTTAGAGTTAATTAGTTGATTCAGATGATTAGGTTAATAGCTCGTTTAGAGAACCTTTTCATGATATGCTAATTTTTTGAGAATTTTGGGTTTTCATGAGCTGTATGCCAAAATCATCAGTATTAAAACAATAAAAGACCTGAAATATTTCAGTTGGTGTGCAATGAATCTAAAATATATGAAAGTTTAATTGTTATCATTACATTATGGAAAATAATGAACTTTATCACAATACGCTAATTTTTTGAGAAGGACCTGTATGTCCCCAACTAAGCAAGCCAAAAGGCGAAAAAGGCGACAGTGGCAAGGAACCATAACTCCGTCAGGTGACAGAATGGAGAAAAAAACCTTGGGAGAACCCTGGCTCAGTCAGGGGGCCAGTTCTCCCCTGGCCAACAAACGAACAGTGTATGATTATGATACAGTCAGCATTATAGGTCAGAAGTCAACATGTTAACCTGTCACATCTATTACAGATACACTCTCTACGCACATGCGCAGTTCTCATTGTACCTCGAATTGCTGTAAATGCACTAAGTGACCGTTACAACGTGTCTGTTCAAGCCATGGTTGAAGCTCAAAAGAACAGAAAGAGGCGTGAATTCGGCATTCCCGTGCTATCTGCATGACTCTGTGTGCACGCACAAAACAGCGCGCGAGTTCCAGTCTTGTTCTTGGCCATTATGTTTAAACTGACAGGACGTAAAAACGCATGCAAAAGATAAACTTTCACTCTATGATGGGTAAACTTTGCGTTCCGAACCAGAACCGATCAACTAAGATCCCTATACATGCATGTCATCGCACATCCTGCGATGTGACTATTTTGCGGATACACACATCGCCATATCGATTCTAAAACGCTGCCCTAATCATGATTGCCATGTTACCAGATATGGAGAAAAATCCTACTCCAGTAAGTAAACGTGTCCGTGTCCCCAAAAAATGTTGGTACTGCCGTCCACATTTTCTGCTGCACATCGTTCATTTTTACCACGCATGCGCACCAGTTATGTGCACCCCTGAGTATAGAGGGTTGATGATTATCATACTATTTGGGGGGGGGCAGCCCACATGTCAAATGGCTAGATCTGCATGGGTGATCTTGCTTATGCAGATCGCCAAGACCAAACATATGCCCCATTTCTCATACTCAAAACTAAAGGGCCAGGCACACATAGATGGCATACACACATTCCTATGGCTCTTTTGAGCAGCAGGAGTACATATGTTTTGGCGGTAGATCTGCTGGGGGTGGGGGATTTTCTGACATACAGTACACTCGGCTTGTATTGTATTGTCAAATATCATGTCACCTGCTCTGTTGGGGGGTAATTCATGCACGCTATATTGTACAGCAGCAGCATGTCTTACTTGCTCACAGCAGCATGTCGTATGTATGTGCAGTAGCAAGTCTTACTTGCTCGGCCGCAGCAGCAATAATAAAAGCAGCAGCAGCAACGTAGCAGATCTATTCCGCCAAGACCAAACATACAACATTGTCACACCCATTACCCTGCCAATCCCTCCGAGAGTTGTCATGACAGATATATATATATATATATATATATATATATATATATATATATATATATATATATACACATCCATACATACACACACACACAGATATATATATATATATATATATATATATATATATATATATATATATATATATATATATACACACACGCGCACACACACACAATCGCTAAAAATCAGAATCAATTCTCAACCATTCATTTTTTCTATCTTTTTGGACAGTTGCTGCCTTTTATTTAATCAACACATCGCATTAATCAATTGACCAAGTCATGAGAGATTTACAATTCAGTGACGATAACAGAAATCAATTACAACAATCAATAACCAAAACAATAGATGTGCTGTGATAGTAAATTGACATTGATACAAAATAATTTTCTTATTTCAACTTCATCCCTTGTCCAAAACTCAGCGGCGTATTGTCTTAAAAAAAGTTATGACTGCTGCTTAAATCGACGCTTTGTTACAATCAATCTCTGCGCTGTCCAGTGAGTCCATGCAGCTTTGTCACACAGATTTTGCTAAAACCAACGGTGTGCCAAAGTTAGTAGGCTGATGAGTAAGGTGGGTGCAGATGCAAGGTACATTCATATTTCTGAAATAATCAGCTAATATTTCTCTGGCAAGTAGGTTGCCGAACCCATGTCCATACAGAAGAAAACCCTTTCTAGGCCAAGCCCAGTGCGGTTTGTGTCAAGGAATGAGACAAACCCATTGTGGTTTGTCTCATTCCTGAGTCCAGTTGTTTGATGAGAGGGAGATTATTTGTAATAAACGCTTTAAGAATCCATCCAACTATAGCAGCGGAGAACTATTATTATGTTGCATGAAACTGTGGAAGAACTGAAAATGGCAAAGGTTGATCTTTGGTTGACCATTCAGTGGAAATGGGTGTTTAATGCACACCCACATGCTGGCATATGGTGGTTGCATATAAATGTGTCTTTGCGGTGTTTGGACACAACCACCATAAAATAAAATCAAAAAAATTCATTCGCTCCTTTTTTTTTTAATCATCAAAAAGCCTAAACACTCTCTGTAATCAAGCCGTTTGAATTTTCTGAGCAATATGATGTCATAATGCTGCCCACGACCACTGACGGACTGTCCCGTATTAGCATATTTCCCCCTCACCCATTTGTATACTGTCCGCCAAGGCAGCACTTTACATGTCTTGTGTCGACACCCCCCATGGAAGAGAGGGGGTGGGGTGAGCAGTTGCTCATTATCATTTAAAGAGACATGCACCGAAACGGGTCGCTGTGAACAGAGCTGTTTTTGAGAAGGTAAAAAGGGTGTTGTTTTACACAATCATAGAGGAATTTTAACCAAGGTATGTTACAAACTTTACATGAAGACCCTAAAGAATCATACCAACTTGTGGAAAATGGGCATCCAATGACCCCTTTAAAAGTTCTTCAATATTGCCTAGATATTGTTAATGAGCATTTCAATCACAAAACTATTTTCTTATAGCTATTTCCTGATTTGTGCAGTGCAAAAATGTGCAAAAAAAACCTGCATCAGTACTGTATTCTCTGGTCTTTCTCATAGTAATTGATGACTATAGAAATTTGGCCTGTGTGTCACCTTAAATCAAGAGGCCAGTGAAACAGGAGGTAATGGTCCACTTGTTTTTCCGCAGCAAGGTGAACTTAAAAATATGCAATATGAATGAGAAAATATTTAATTTAGATTTTTACTTATTGGACTTTGTAACGGTGCCAATAACTTTGTCTTACATGTTTTGTTCTTCATGTAATATAGATTTGTTAGATTTGAGTGAATATTTTGAATTAAGACTAAGAGGACGAACAGAAAAGGCTATTTTTTAGTCTGTTTTGCTTAAATTTACCATGGGTTCCGATATTTGTGGTGGATGCTGTGTTTTCAGTAAAGTTTACCATTTATTAGCATTGTTTTACTTCATCTTCTGTTTGTTTGGCATAAGTGATATGAATTGTAACGCATCAGTACATATTTTGTTTATTTATAGCCTTGGGCCCATTCTTACAGAAAAGCCCCACATTTCACACAACTGAGCAGACTCTGTCTCTATCTAGAGTAACAATATGGCTTTTATTGTGGAAAATATTTTATAGGGATATTTCACCCAACAATAAACATTCTGTCATTTATTACTCACCCTCATGTCATTCCAAACCTGCAAGACTTTCGTTCATCTTCAGAACACAAATGAAGATGTTTTTGATGAAATCTGAGAGCTTTCTGTACTCCATAGACAGCTACACAACTACCACTTTGACGCTTCAAAAAAAAAGATCGTAAAACTAATCCATATGAATTGAGTAGTTTAATCCAAATTTTACGAAGAGACACGCTCGTTTTATATGATAGACCGATTGAATTTAGGCTTTTATTCACATAAACATTCATCAATTTACACATCAGTTGTGGTAAACAGAAGCTCAAGCATATTCGCTTGACGTGCGAGAACCAATGTGGTTCATTCTCGTGGTTAACGCAGCACATTTAAGCTTCCTCAAGAACCAATGAGGTGGTTAAATGTGAATAAAAAAAAGTTAAATCATTTATCATATATGTTATCATTTTATCAAATAAAGTGATCGAATCTCTTCAGAATTTTGAACTAAACCACTCTATTAATGTGGATTAGTTTTACAATCTCTTTATGAACTTTTTGAAGAGTCAAAGTGGTTGTTGCGTAGCTGTCTGTGGAAAGTATAGAAAGCTCTCAGATTTCATCTAAAAGATCTTAATTTGTGTTCCGAAGATGAACAAAGGTCTTACGGGTTTGGAATGACATGAGGGTGAGTAATTAATGACAATTTTTATTTTTGGGTGAACATCCCTTTAAGTATGTTTGCATCACACAAAGGTGTGATACATGAACAGTCATAAACTCCTCCATTAATAGTGAACTCTATGTGGACAAAGTATATGCTTAATGACTACTTACTGGTAAGTAGTGAAAATTGTGGTCTTAATGTGTCTTTAAATGTTAATGAGTCAGAAATACTTATCTGTTGTCTATTTTTCCCTTCCTAGATGCATGTCCATTCCTGTGACTATGCGCGCCATTCGACGCAAGGCAGAGACCATTCAGGCAGACACTCCAGCATTGTCCCTTATAGCTGAAACTGTGGAAATTATGGTGAAGAAGAACTTGCCCCCAACTGGCAGCCCAGGTTACATGGGAATGGGTACAGGGCCAGATGGGAGCAACCCAATGGGCCTTCCTGGTTTAAGTAGTGGGACTAGCACTGTAGGAAGCAACAATGTAGGGGGAAGCAGTTCTTTCCAAGGCCCAATCACGTCACTTTTCAACATGAGTCGTACTGGTCAGGGAGGCTCATGTATGGATACCATGATACCGGTTGGAGGGCAGCAGCAAGCAATGCAACAACAACAACAATCTCAGAGCCATGGTTCAGATGACTTTAACAAAGTCACTCAGAATCCAATCCTAACAAGTCTTCTGCAAATAACAGGCAGTGTTGGGTCCAGTCCTTCTCCCCAGCCACCTCAGCCCCACCAGACCCCACCAACAACCACCTCACCAGCAAGCAACACCAAAAACCACCCTATGCTGATGAACCTACTGAAGGATAATCCCTCACAAGATTTTGCTGCATTGTACAGCAGTAGCCCTCTAGAAAGACAGAACTCATCTGGGTCCCCGCGGACAGATAGCCAAGGGCAGTCTTGCCCTAGCACCAAGGGCAAGAAAAAACGTCCAAGAGGCTCTGATAAAGGAGTAATGGGTGCAGGTGGCGGAATTAGCATGAAACAACAATTCCAGCAGCAAGTAGGAGGCATGACCCAACAGCATCATCACACACACCACTCTGAAGATGATTTCCACCGAGAGCTTTTCTCTATGGACGTTGATGCCTCCCAGAACCCTATTTTTGATGTTAGTCTTCCAGGTGATGGACTTGACACTCCTCATAGTATCACTCCAGCTCCGAGTCAGTGTGGAACACCTCCTTCAGGTCCTGGAATGCCATACCACCCACACTGTCATGTCCAACCCCAGACACAAGTCCAGTCTCAGCCACATGGATCCATACCCCGTATGGTTCGCCTCTCCAGCTCTGACAGTATTGGGCCTGATATCAATGACATTCTGTCTGATATTCCTGATCAGGCCAACAAAGGAAGCAATAGTAGTCATGGCCAGCACCTCATGGCTGGTGAAGAAGGAGGTTCCTTGGGAACTCCACTCCGGGATTCTTCCAGTTCAGGCCAAGGTAGCACAGTGTTTGAGGCAGACCTGTTTAATGCAAACAGCAATGAAAATCCCTTTACAGATGCAGCAGACTTGATTGCAGAAGCTGCTACTGCAGCAACACCCAATAGCGATTCTTCCTCAACTAATTTCTTCCCAGACACAGACTTCAACCCAGAGCTTTTACCTGGACAGGGAAGCTTTTCACAGACCTACTTTGAAGACAGCTCCCCCAGCCCTGACCCAGATCTTGAACTGGTTAAAAGTTTTAGTGGAGGAAGTCAGCAAAACACTCCTACAGGCACACCTCAGAATCCTGCCTCACATGGCCAAAATACTCCAGAGGCTTTATTGAAAGACCCTTTTGAAATGGGTATTTTTGGTGGGAATGGTGCTGGAGGAAAGCCAATACTGGGTCCAGCATCAGATAGGGCAGACTCACACCTTTCTCATACTAGTGGGGGCCAAAGTCCACTCATGATGGGAATTGTGGTAGCTGGTAATGATTTTAAAAGTGATGATACAAAGGTTAAACAGCAGATGAGGGCAAAGGAAGATCATGGACCAGGAAATTCTGGAACAGGAATGGGGAGTGTATGCTCTTCTGAAATGAAGCCGGTAAAACGCAGTCGCACTCCTTCAAGTGAGGGCAAATCAAAAGACAAATCATCAAAACGCAAGAAGCAGGATCCAGATGGCAAGTCACCTTCACACAGCTCAGGGGGTCGACCTTACACTCCTCCTTGTGGGAGTGCCACTTCTGGAGGATTAGTAAGTGCAGGTGGATCAAAATCCCCAGGGAGCTCAGGCAGGTCTCAGACCCCACCAGGAGGTGCTACTCCACCAATCCCCAAAATCACTATACAAATACCCAGGACTTTAACTGGAGGAAAAACATCATCTCATGGAGGCTACACATCAAGTAGCTCAACAAGCGGAAGCACTGGTAGTACAAGTGGCACAAGCAATAGCAAAAGTCACCTTTCCTACTCTTCCTCTTCTTCAGGGAAGATTAAAAGTAGTAAACTTGAAGGCTCTGTTGGGCAAGGCAATATTCCCAAACCATCAAGCATTGTAGGTATTGGAAGTGGTATGCCTTCTCAGTCCAAAGGATCTTCCATGGGAATGGGCGCAGGCAAACAATCCTCCTCTCCCATAACAAAGCACGGTTTGTCAGGCTCATTCAGTGGTGGCGGCAGTGGAACAGGAAGTGGAAACAAAAATAAGCCCCAAGGTGGTAAGCCTCCTGGCTCACTCATGAACCCTAACATCAAGCCCAACATATCACCCTCACACTCTCGTTCTGGAAGTTCAGACAAGCTGTCCTCTCCGATGAAACTTCAAGGCCAGGTGCCTGGAACCCCACCCTCATCTAAGGCTAAATCCCCTATTGGCTCGAGCAGTGGAGGATCAGTAGGGTCCAAGTCCTCTTTAGGTTGTGGAATGGGTACCCAAAAACTGTTAGGCTGTAGCTCATCCACAAGCACTTCTACATCTTCTACTTCCTCCGTAAGTTCCTCATCATCATCTGGCTCCATGCCCTTTTCTTCAAGTGGTCAGTCACAATATGGGAACAGTGGTGGGAGTTGCAGTGGTGGCGGTAGTGGAAACAACCCTAATGCAAAGGGAAAGTCCCCAAGCCGAAACAAAAAGCCATCTCTAACCGCAGTCATTGACAAACTGAAGAGTGTGGGTAGTGGGGGCATTGGTGGGGAGGAGAGTGAAGGCTGTGGTGGCACTGCAGGTGGGGTAGTGCCACAAAAGGCTGGTCCTACATCCTCCAAGCATGGTATGTCCTCCCAGGGAGGTGAGTTTCTGAGCAAGCGTGACAAGATAGACAAAGATGGCAAATCCAAGGTGTCTGGATCAGGGAGCAATTCTGGTGACAAGAAGATGGTTGATTCCAAAAGCAGTGCAGTGACTGGCACTGGTGTGGCAAAGATTATTATTAGCAAGCCAGAAGGGGGCTCTCCAAGCATTAAATCTAAAGTAACTCTTCAGAAACCTGGAGAAATTTCTGGAGATGGTGCCATGCGTTCCCAGCACTCAGGCCACAAAGCATCACCCCTTTTTAGTGGCTCTACACCAAAACATGACCGCAGCTCCCCTAGCCACAGCCGTTCCCCTGGGTACACGCCTATAAACCCAGACAGTGAGAGCGAGTCTGGTAGCAGTTCAGTTGCTGAAAAGTCTCATCAGAACAGTCCTAGCTCTGATGATGACCAAACTATGAGACCACACCAACCCATTCAAGACTACATGAGTTCCATATCCATTAACCAGAGTGAAAAACACAAGAAACATAAAAAAGAGAAGAAGAAGCAGAAAGAGCGGGATAGGGACAGAGATCGAGAAAAAGAAAAGAAGAAGTCAACAATGTCTTGTGGGCCCTCCTCTCACACAGCGAAGACAGATGGCTGGTCCAGATCCCCTATATCTTCAGAAACTTCAATGTTGTTGCTTAGCTCTGAGCGGTCCTCACGTCCAAGTCCTGTGTTTATGCATACAGAGGATGATGATCTCATGGACTCTGCCTTAACTGGCAATCTAGAACCTTTCAAATAAACAATGACTTTAGTAGAGGCAAATTAATGCAGCTGACTTTTACTATAAAATTCATTTTTATTACACTTGGAAAAAAAATATTACAAGTATTGTGATAATTGTACTGTCACCATTTTTAATGTGGGCTTAATTCCTGCAAATCATATATTAGGGATGCACCGATATGAACATTTTGGCCGATACCGATAACCGATAATTCTTTACATTTGAAAGCCGATAACCGATATATTGGCCGATAAATCTAAATAAAAAAAATTATATACTTTGATATAAAATCAAAGTATAACAAAATGCCTGCATAACAAAATGCTCACCATTAAAAGCTTTGTCTCAAACACTTTTAACATAAATCAAACATATACAATACAGTATAGCCTAGTTTGAACCAGTGTAAGATTCCTCAACTTTTAAAATTAATTTTACACTCATATGGACAACTTTCTTTATTAAAAAATGGTAACACTTTATAATAAGGTTTAATTTTGTTAGCATTAGTTAGCATGAACCAACAATTGTGTAAAACATTTTTAAGAAAGTTGTATCTGTTAACATTAGTCAATGCACTGTGAACTAACATGAACATATTTTATTAACTAACAATAACACAGGCTATTGCTCTCTGTTAGTTAATGCATTAACAAATTAGACCTTATTGTAAAGTGTTATCAAAAAATCTATTGCCTAACAAAAAATAAAATACATAAATAATGCAAACAAGTCATTGGATAACATTGGGCTGCACAAAAAGAAACAAAATGCACGTGGCATTGATCAATAAAATGGAATCGCCTCCGCACGGACAATAAGAAAAATATATTTTAATCAAACCATATCGTTGATGAAAATAATACGAGAACAAAATAATGTTAGTTATTAATTATACGAGAACAAAATAATGTTAGTTATTAATTATAACGCAATGTTTTTGAAAAAAATAAACATTTTTAATATTACATTGATAGTAAACATCTTTAACAGCTTAGTTACTGTTTCAAATGACATTGCTGTGTGAGCGCGCGCGCTGAAGCTGAAGAGAACGAACGTTAAAATCAACTCGACGGTTGCTGAAGAATGCAAACCCAAAGAATTTACAAATGTATTACAATAGTGAATACAATTATAATTGTATGACAGTCCCAATCATAGCTTTTAATGTTTTGCATTGTTGTTTAATCTGCGCGCGCTGGAGCTGAGGAGAACGAGCACCGGGAAACTGAAGAACTTTTCTAGAACTTTTTTGGTTAAATCCACGAAACGCATCATATGTGAGATTAATCAGATATTTATATTACATCAACTTTATATTACGACTTATCTGCGCAAAATGACGTGAATGCACAATCGAACTTGTGCTTGTCATAATGTGTAATATCCCTGTTCTGGACGCGCTATTCCCACAACAACGCGCTGAAACGGCAACTAAACAGAGAATTCACAACGTTTTATTACAATAGTGTTCTCATTATAATGGCATCTATGACAGTCCCAATTATAGTTATAAATGTGCATTGCTGTTTGAGCTGCGCAGGCTAAAGATAAAGATGATCACCGGTACAAGCGCTACTGCATCGTTCATTAACTCAACCAAACGCATCCTATATTAGATTAATCAGATATATATACACAAATTAAACATATTATAACTTACAATGGCACAGAATGCTGCGAATGCTCAAGAGTACTTGACTGTGCTTGTCATGAAGGCTTAACTCCATAGACGCGCTCTTTCCGCCTCAACGCGCTCGACGCACTGAAACACGTGGGCGAACAAGAATTCACAACATTCTTTTGCAGGCGTGTTTTTATTATAATGTTATGAAGCATATGTGACAGATTTGTGCTGCACATGTTGCACTGAACTGTATCTTCCTTTTCGAAGTGAATCCAATCATTCAGAACCATCATGGCGAACAGCGTGCGTCTCTCAACTGAAGTAAATAATCTATTATCTATGGGCTTTGATATATCGGCCAAATTTTCTTATCGGACCGATAACGATAACATCAAAAAAGACCATTTATCGGCGATATCGATATGTGGTCGATATATCGTGCATCCCTATCATATATATTGCAAAGAGGGTGTGTTCTGGTATTTTGATGAAAATATCTTCAGGTTCTCAATTTTTATTTTGGGAAAAAATAAATTCATCCATTTTAAAGTCATTTGACTATATATATATTTTGTAAGACTTTAAATAGATATTTAGTAGCTATGTATGTTTTGTTTTCATTTTTTATTTGTAGCATTTTTTCAAAAAAGTATTGCAATATACACTGTGAAATCAATCTAGTCATTTATGGAGTTATTTAGCTTGCTGAACTGGACATTATCTAAAACATGATTTATTAAAAACATCATTCTTTAATTTAGTCTCTTAAATTTGTATATTTTTAATTTCACATTATTTTACATTATTTCTACCATCACTTTTTTTTTTTATCAAGTTTATTTTGGTAAATAGGTGAAGATGTGTGTAACAGTAATTCATTTCATTGTCTGTCTTTTCTGTAAAATGAAGTTTTACAAGACTAATAAATGGCGATGGCAAGTTTTTGTTGCTCTTTTGGCATGTTGCCTATTTGAGTCTGCAGCATGATAATGGTAGGCATGCCTCAATACCATTTTTTGTACAATACAGAGACCAATACTGCAACCTTAAAGTATGTCGTTCCTGCGACACTAGTGACACCATGCGGAATTACAAAATTAAAGCATATTTTGCAAATGCCCCTTTCACCCATCGCACATCCCCCAACTCAAACATCACAAATACAGTTATTACACTGAATCGTTCTTCTTCAGACGTTGACTTGTCACCATCTCAACAAGTCCCATATAGAAGTTGCTCGCCATAGAAAAGCACCTGGCTATTGTGAACGCCCCGCTCCGCTGCTATACGTGTTCTGGTGAGAAGACATACAAGAAGCTGAGCTCGTAAGGCGATTTCAAAAGCTGTTATATATTGGGTTATATATTGGCGTCACTTAAATATTTAAATTTTTTGTTCATTTAAATTAAGTTCTGATCTATTATTCTCTCTTACTGTTATATTTTTCAATGATTCAATGACATTACAATGTGAAACTATTGCAGGTGTATTTCACTGCACGGTTTTCAATTTTAAAAAAACAACTTTCTATTATGATTCATTATTGAAAAACAAAAATCTACAAGACATAGGAGCTTATAAAAAGTAAGAGACCTATGACTAATATATACAGGTCCTTCTCAAAAAATTAGCATATTGTGATAGTTAATTATTTTCCATAATGTAATGATAAAAAATAAACTTTCATATATTTTAGATTCATTGCACACCAACTTAAATATTTCAGGTCTTTTATTGTTTTAATACTGATGATTTTGGCATACAGCTCATGAAAACCCAAAATTCCTATCTAAAAAAATTAGCATATCATGAAAAGGTTCTCTAAACGAGCTATTAACCTAATCATCTGAATCAACTAATTAACTCTAAACACCTGCAAAAGATTCCTGAGGCTTTTAAAAACTCCCAGCCTGTTTCATTACTCAAAACCGCAATCATGGGTAAGACTGCCGCCCTGACTGCTGTCCCGAAGGCCATCATTGACACCCTCAAGCAAGAGGGTAAGACACAGAAAGAAATTGCGGCGTGGCATGGGGGCAATCAGCCTGTGGCACTGCTGAGGTGTTATGGAGGCCCAGGATGCTTCGATAGCGGCCTTAAGCTCATCCAGAGTGTTGGGTCTTGCGTCTCTCAACTTTCTCTTCACAATATCCCACAGATTCTCTATGGGGTTCAGGTCAGGAGAGTTGGCAGGCCAATTGAGCACAGTAATACCATGGTCAGTAAACCATTTACCAGTGGTTTTGGCACTGTGAGCAGGTGCCAGGTCGTGCTGAAAAATGAAATCTTCATCTCCATAAAGCTTTTCAGCAGATGGAAGCATGAAGTGCTCCAAAATCTCCTGATAGCTAGCTGCATTGACCCTGCCCTTGATAAAACACAGTGCACCAACACCAGCAGCTGACATGGCACCCCAGACCATCACTGACTGTGGGTACTCCAGTGCTGCTTCTCTGTAGCCCAGGTCAGGCGCTTCTGCCGCTGTTTCTTGTTCAAAAGTGGCTTGACCTGGGGAATGCGGCACCTGTAGCCCATTTCCTGCACACGCCTGTGCACGGTGGCTCTGGATGTTTCTACTCCAGACTCAGTCCACTGCTTTCGCAGGTCCCCCAAGGTCTGGAATCGGTCCTTCTCCACAATCTTCCTCAGGGTCCGGTCACCTCTTCTCGTTGTGCAGCGTTTTTTGCCACACTTTTTCCTTCCCACAGACTTCCCACTGAGGTGCCTTTATACAGCACTCTGGGAACAGCCTATTTGTTCAGAAATTTCTTTCTGTGTCTTACCCTCTTGCTTGAGGGTGTCAATGATGGCCTTCTGGACAGCAGTCAGGGCGGCAGTCTTACCCATGATTGCGGTTTTGAGTAATGAAACAGGCTGGGAGTTTTTAAAAGCCTCAGGAATCTTTTGCAGGTGTTTAGAGTTAATTAGTAGATTCAGATGATTAGGTTAATAGCTAGTTTAGAGAACCTTTTCATGATATGCTAATTTTTTGAGATAGGAATTTTGGGTTTTCATGAGCTGTATGCTAAAATCATCAGTATTAAAACAATTAAAGACCTGAAATATTTCAGTTGGTGTGCAATGAATCTAAAATATATGAAAGTTTAATTTTTATCATTACATTATGGAAATAATGAACGTTATCACAATATGCTAATTTTTTTAGAAGGACCTGTATGTATGTATGTATGTATGTATGTATGTATGTATGTATGTATGTATGTATGTATGTATGTATGTATGTATGTATGTATGTATGTATGTATGTATGTATGTATGTATGTATGTATGTATGTATGTATGTATGTATGTATGTATGTATGTATGTATGTATGTATGTATGTATGTATGTATGTATGTATGTATGTATGTATGTATGTATGTATGTATGTATGTATGTATGTATGTATGTATGTATGTATGTATGTATGTATGTATGTATGTATGTATGTATGTATGTATGTATGTATGTATGTATGTATGTATGTATGTATGTATGTATGTATGTATGTATGTACACACACGGAAAAAAGAAAGAAAAATAAAAGAACA
Source organism: Gila orcuttii (assembly GCA_026230005.1). Taxonomy (NCBI): domain Eukaryota; kingdom Metazoa; phylum Chordata; class Actinopteri; order Cypriniformes; family Leuciscidae; genus Gila; species Gila orcuttii. The sequence goes on from JAPDVR010000017.1 coordinate 19,721,185, forward strand.
GCAAAATATATAGATGTATAGATATCGTAGTGTATGCAGGTACAGTGATAAGTTTAAGCAATAGATTAACTTGGTGTGGTATAATAGTAATCATTATCAATTACATTTGTCTGGTGATGTTGTGGACATCTTAGCTTTGAGACTTTAGACCAGTCAATAAAATGATTGCAGATCTTTCCATTTTTATAATTTTTAGTGAAAATATTTTGTAACACCAGATGTATTTATTTTTTTAAAGGGGGACAAGCAAAAAAGTTTGAGAACCACTGTTTAATGCAATTAAATGTGCATTGAATAATAACACCTACATTATGCTCCAAGTCAAAAGGTCAGGTCTTGCATGCAACACTAACTCCCTAACTAAGCAAAAACAGGAAAAAAAGATTTTACAAAAATAAAACTGGCACAAACCTCTCCCTACAGCAGCTTCCAACTTCTTTTGAGCATCCACAGTAATGAGTGGCAGGTCTCTTCTCCTCCGCACCTGATAGTGTCGCATCACTCCATTGCGACTCATGGCTACTGATGCTCACTCATACAGGTGAAGATAACTGTCAGCTGGCAATTTCAGAGCTGGCCAGCTGGGATAAAATCTGTCCGTGGCAGGACACCGTTATACTGTATATGTCTATGTGCCTGCAACTTGCCAGCAACAGCAAGACGCAGCTGCCACTATGGCCTATGCACCGGCCTAACAACGTCACTCTTATGTGTGGATGATTCGTCTATACCTGTTATATTACTATTAGATTTTTTTCAGTATTCAAACAATAATATATGCTTGCTTGTTGCCTCTTCAATTCCTGTCTTTTGCACAAGAGAATATAACATGAAGCCTACCTCACTAATATATTTGCTCTTGAATTACAGTTAAAGATATGCCATCTATCGCAATTGTTTAGATCATTGTATATTGCTAAGTGTAAACTGTCTGCATATTTTGTCATGTATTGTTTTTCTGTAAACAGATTTGTAGCTTTTGTTAAAATTACCTTTTATGAAACCGCTTTAGCCCCAATTTATTTGTTAGGTTCATTCAAGTCAGGTGTTTGAGTTTAATCCCCGCTTTTCTAAGCGTTTTTTTATGGAACAAAAACGCATCTCTGAGCAAAACACAGTGTTTCATTAAAGAATTCCTGATTTTAATGAGAAGTTTGAACGAATTACTCACTTGTAAAGACAGTAACTTGCCACCACCTACTGGCCGTTTTACTTTCTTATTTAATCTATATGTAACCTCGCCCACTTAAAGAGCTCACAGGTAAATCATGTGTAAAATGAACCAGCAGTCAGGATTTTGATATAAACGCTTTTACACAGCAGTTTTATTTATCAAAGTCTCTTCCATATGGACACATAAAAGAAACCTAATAATCAAAAAGAACATGTAAAACAACCCAGGCAGTAGGCTACACTGATGTATAAGTGTAGTGAAGAAATGAATAGTACTCCAAATAAACAATTTATTCACCACAGCATTTACCTATATGGGACATCCTCACACCAAACCACTGCATCCACTAAAAGTAAACACCACATGTGCGCCCACTGCCCCTCGAGTGCAACTGCCTGGGAAAACCTAAAAAGAACAAACACATTTAAAGACAGAAGATTATTATTTTAGAAGTCAAGTCAATTCAGTCAAGTCACCTTCATTTATATAGCGCTTTTAACAATATGGACTGTTTCAAAGCAGCTTTACAGTGATAATAGGAAATTAAAGTCAAAGAGATTGTTTTGGCTTGTTCAGCAGCTCTAGGATAAAGTTTTTGTCCAGCTAAAGTTAGTTTTGGTTGATTCACTTCCGTCGCAACGATCATTAGTTGTAATCAAATATATTCATCCACTAACCTGCAGCAGTCCTATATACTCGTCTTCTCATTAACAGTGTTTTTCTCTTACTTATATTTTATACCTGTTGAGTTTACATTTTTAAATGAATTTGACTAATAAAAAGGATTGCTTGTGTGCATTTCTTAAAGATTTAAAGATTTCCTAATCTTTAATCAAAATAACTTCTCCTCCCAATGGACCATATTTGGAGGACCACATGTATCATTTCGGTACATGAATAAAAAAATATATATAATAATGATGTGCACAGCTAAATTATTTTTAATAAATACGGCAATATTCCATAAAAAATAAGAATGGACGATTTTGATTTAATGGTGACTTTAAAGGAAAAACACAAAATAAATCATGAAACATAAAAAAAAACCATACAATTATTTCTTTGGTCAGCAAAATTTGTTATCATAACTTTCAAAATCACAACATATGAAATATGCAAAGTTGACTCTTGTCTAAATCTACGTGAAGCCAACATACAAAACCACAGAAATCTAGCAATTTTGTAATCAGATGTTTAATTCAAAACCTACTAGTTACTTATGGAATGCCAAAGCTGACTTAATTAAAAATAAATAAATAAATATACAAAGAAATGTAAAAAAGCAAAAATACATAAATAAATACATAAATATACAAAGAAATGTAAAAAAGTACAAATAAATGAGTATTTATACTTTTATTTCCTTATTTATGTATAATTGTATTTTTCACACATTTATTTGTTTTTTTATTTATACATTTATTCATTTATTTATTTCCACTTTTATTTATTTCCACATTAATTTATGTATATATGTTTTTATGTCTACATTTATTTATTTTCACATTTATTTATTTCTACATTTATTTATTTCCACATTTATTTATTTCTACATTTATTTATTTATACATTTATTTGTCCGTATGCTAATGAGGGGGGCGTGTTTAACCTCAGACATCAGCAATCGAGCTCAGAGTGGCAGTGCTGAAGCTTTGAGGCCACAGTGACACCTTTGTGGAGTGTGACCAAACGAAACGCAAGAGGTGTGCGGACAATATCACATTTTAAGTCATGTATATCACCCTAACTGTATGTAGGGTAGGCTATATAGGGTTAACACACATAACACACATGAACAGAAACTGCACTTCAACGGGTCTGATAGCAGACACTTGGACATGGAAGCGCATGAAAGTATCCACTATTAATAACAATGTAAACGCGGTGGATAGGGCTGATAAGAGCTTGCGTTTATTGTCGATGAGACTCGCACACCAGCGCAGAACGCGGAGAGAAACCAGCGAACATTTCACTGACTCCTACGCAAGCATATTGATCAATGAGTTTGAAACGCGACTCAATACACGGTTTACATTCGCGTTTCATAATTTCGTATGCATAACAGGTGACAATTCAAATGCTTAAAACACAACCCATATTTCATAGATGTTGCTCTTAGATACTGATTAATCACAAATCATCAATTTGGAATTATTCTTAAATCAAACAAAAGGGGCTCATATGTAAACGCAGCTAGTGATCCACGCATCTCACCCCATGCAGTGGAGGAAAGAAGCATCATCATGCCCATTCAAACAGCACCTGTCGTGCCCATGCTCGTGGTGATATTTACCCCTATAAATTGATTTTATATCTACCCAAACCTTATTAAATAGGTAGAAAGTAAAAGTCGTTATGAGATTAATGTTAAAAATAAATGAATATAGAAGTATGAAATGATGGAATCAATTAAATTGTGTTTAAATATGAAACTAAAACAGCCAATAGGTGGCGGTAAGTCACTGTCTTAAACGAGTGAGTCATATCATTAATCTCATAACGACTTTTATTAAATTGTAATGGCAGTGTAAAAGCATTCTCCTCTGTATTAAGATTTTGACTTTTAATGACTTAATGACTTTTGTTAATTTTATTTTACTGATAACAGCCATAGTGCCTTATTATAATTATAACTGAGTAGTTTATCGATTAATATTAAGAACTTGACATATATGATGATGTATAACCTACCTATTTAATAAGGTTTGGGTAGATATAAAATCAATTTATAGGGGGAAATATCACCACGAGCATGGGCACGACAGGTGCTGTTTGAATGGGCATGATGATGCTTCTGTCCTCCACTGCATGGGGTGAGATGCGTGGGATGCATTATGAAACGCGAATGTAAACCGTGTATTGAGTCGCGTTTCAAACTCATTGATCAATATGCTTGCGTAGGAGTCAGTGAAATGTGCGCTGGTTTCTCTTCGCGTTCTGCGCTGGTGTGCGAGTCTCATCGACAATAAACGCAAGCTCTTATCAGCCCTATCCACCGCGTTTACATTGTTATTAATAGTGGATACTTTCATGCGCTTCCATGTCCAAGTGTCTGCTATCAGACCCGTTGAAGTGCAGTTTCTGTTCATGTGTGCTATGTGTGTTAACCCTATATAGCCTACCCTACATACAGTTAAGCCCAATTTATACTTCTGCGTCGAACTTACGCCGTAGCTACGGCGTAGGCTGTGCGTAGCGCGCGTACCCTTCGGCGTACCCTGACGTGCACCTCTCCAAAAATGTAACAACGCGTCAATTCTACGCGGACGCAAGCGCTGTGATTGGTCTGCTCAAACCGCTCCCTCGGGTTTCACATGCTCCCTCTGCGTGCATCAACGCCGACAACGACGCAGAAATATAAATTAAAACCAATGCGTAGTCTACGGCGTAGAGGCTCCGGCGTAGGTCCGACGCAGAAGTATAAATTGGGCTTTAGGGTGATATACATGACTTAAAATGTGATATTGTCCGCACACCTCTTGCGTTTCGTTTGGTCACACACCACAAGGTGTCACTGTGGCCTCAAAGCTTCAGCACTGCCACTCTGAGCTCGATTGCTGATGTCTGAGGTTAAACACGCCCCCCTCATTAGCATACGGACAAAGAAATGTATAAATAAATGTATAAATAAATAAATGTGGAAATAAATAAATGTAGAAATAAATAAATGTGAAAATAAATAAATGTAGACATAAAAACATTTATACATAAATGAATGTGGAAATAAATAAAAGTGGAAATAAATAAATGAATAAATGTATAAATAAATAAATAAATAAATGTGTGAAAAAATACAATTATACATAAATAAGGAAATAAAAGTATAAATACTCATTTATTTGTACTTTTTTACATTTCTTTGTATATTTATTTATGTATTTATTTATGTATTTTTGCTTTTTTACATTTCTTCGTATATTTATTTATGTATTTATTTATTTTTAATTAAGTCAGCTTTGGCATTCCATAGTTACTAAGTTGCTAAATTTATAGGTAGCATTAGATTAATTGTTCCGCTTACCTTTATTTTGAAACCTATGTCTAGTAGCTATTCCAGAGGAAGTAAACCGTCTGGTTGTTGCTTGATTCACAGCTTCACATGAGTGCCCATTAAAACCAAACAGTGCATCCTTCTTTATCAGTAAATGTTGTAGTCAGACCTTATATTAAGAAACAATGTCAACAGCGATGAACTTCGGAACCAAGACGTTCCGTCCCCGTCCACCGGACAAAGGAGCGTTTCCCTTGGATCATTTCGGTAAGTGATTAAGTGCATGCACCGTTGAACAACAAGCAGTCACAATTTCTGCGTCCCAATTCGCTTACTTATACTATGCCCTACAAATTACTGTTTTTGTGAAGAAAAAGTACAAGTTTTGGGAGATACTACTTCGTCCTAATTGCGTTAACGGACCGCTCTGTCGCCTTGTGCCTTGTGTCCCCAGCTAAGATCATACCATTACTGCCTTAAATGTGGAACAATATAAATTTTAAAATGTCTTAGTCATAAATAACGACATTTGAATTCTAAGCATATTGAAGTTGAATGAAAAAATAATAATATGCTAATATGAGACATTTTTCAGCATTTTGAATTACCATATATCACATTTTTTCCAATGTCCCTAGGCCTGTTTATCCCAATTTTATGATAGATGCAACACTTAATGCATGTAATTTTTTTTTCATTTTTACATTGTTGAGTATATCAGTAAATATTATATCTAATGTATATATTCTTTTTAATTATTACATTTATTTTAGTTATAATCAAGGTGTTTAGCTTGTCCCTCAATTTATTTTCCGCCCTTTTATTTTTGACTTGTAGCCTACTTCCCCTTTGAATGAAAGTTGGAAACATTTAATGGCATATCATAAAGCGGTCATCACTTCTTTGGAGGGAAAACAACTTGGGAAAGTGAGTGAGATCCTCTATTATTTTAATGGTTTATTTTTATTTTATTTATTTTCCACCAATTTTAACTTTCAAATTTGATGTGGCCAAACTTAGTACGCCCACCCTGTTAAGGGAAAACTTAAAAAGGGAAAAAAGTTAGTAGAAAAATCATAGTTTTAAAATTACAAATTTAAGTCGTCAAGTCACCTTTATTTATATAGCGCTTTTTACAATACAGATTGTTTCAAAGTAGCTTTACAGAGATAATTGGAAAATAATGTTGCAATAATATTGTTAAATATAAAATTAAATGTCCCCAACTAAGGAAGCCAAAAGCCAATGGCGACAAAGGCGAAAAAGGCGACAGTGGCAAGGAACCAAAACTCCCATCAGGTGACAGAATGGAGAAAAAAACCTTCTCCTCTGGCCAACGAACGAACAGTGTACGATTATGGTTCAGGCAGGATTATAGGTCAGAAGTCAGATTGGATCAGAACTTTCACAATATTTGTCCAGTTCCATCTGGTTGGGGGTCGGAGTCATCACGCCGGTATGGAGACGAGTTTGTTGAGGTGTCCACAGGGCTGATGAGGCTGGCACTTGGGATGCGTTGTCGTCATGTCAATGCCTTGGTCCTTCATCAGATCTGGATATGGCCTGGATCCGGCGGACTGCGGTAAACCTCGGGATAAACAGAGAGACTAATATTAGCGTAGACACCATCCTTCTTATGATGTACCAAGTACATAAGGATTTATGGGAAGTGTTCCCGGTTCCGGCTGATCTAAACTATGCAGCCTAACATTGAATTATAGAAATCTATAATGTGTTATATGTATGCTAAGCCAAAGAGATGTGTTTTTAGTCTAGATTTGAACTGACAGACTGTGTCTGCTTCCCAGACAATGTTAGGAAGATTGTTCCAAAGTTTTGGTGCTAAATAGGAAAAGGATCTACCGCCAGCAGTCGATTTAGATATTCTAGATATTATCAACTGGCCAGAATTTTGAGATCGCAATAGACGTGAAGGACTATAATGCGTTAAGAGCTCACTCAAGTACTGGGGAGCCAAACCATTTAGTGCTTTGTAAGTAATCAGCAATATTTTAAAATTTATACGATGTTTAATAGGGAGCCAATGCAGTGTTGACAGAACCGGGCTAATAGGGTCATACTTCCTGGCAGGCACGTGCACAGGTAGGGCTCAACCTGTGCAGAGCACATGCCCTTTTTGCCCTTACACTCCGAAGTGCCCTTTTTTTTTTTTTTTTTTTTTAAATCAATGCTATTGGTCACCCTTTACGCCTGTCTGTCTGTTTTACAAATATTTAGCCAATGAAAGTTCTTAAAACAAGCTTGTGTAAATCTTATTCGATCCTCAAGCTGTCAGTATGCTGATAACTCCGCCCCCTCTATATTCACTGAATCAACTGAAGTTCCACAGCAGCCGCAGAGTAGACAGCAGCTGAACGAAGTTTTGCGAAGGGTAAATAAATATCTTGTTGTTTGAATAAGTACTACTAAACACTATGTCTATAAAGACTCATATTTTATTTATTTGATTTCTGACTCACTGACTGAGACATGTGGGACGTCGCCTGAGAGGGAGGTCTAGGCTAGCATTGCCATATTCATAACCAATAACAGTTACATAGCCTACACTTAAATACCCTGTGCGTGCATACAGTAGCATTTCATCTTTTATAAAACGCGATTTTGGCCAAATGTATTTTACAACAGAAAAAAATTAGCGCCCCGCCTATATAGCTAACTTTACAACAAACTAGTTTGTAACCTGTTGATGAAAATGTAATGTGATGACGGCAGATGCCCGCGCCATTTTAATGACGAACAAAAAGAATGCACATTTGCACACATTCGCTGGTCAAAAACGATATATTGATAATATTTTTATATATCAGATATATTTTTACCATCAGAAAATCATAACAGATTTTTCCGCGCTGTTTCGTACTGGAACTTACACAAAGCGACGAGTGATCCTCGTCACCTAGGTAACATATTTATTTCTTAATAAATATTCTTCTTTGATTTATGATTGCTGATACACTTAATTTATTAAGATTTAGGCTAATAATGTTATGGTAATAATATTAAATTATGGTTCATTCAAGGCTGTTAATATGCACGTATTCGCTATCTAGCTAATTTTTAGGCTATAGTAGGCTAATCTCCGCTCGTACTCACGTGTATAAAATGTAGTAAAACATGGTTTTACAACAGTAATGTTGTAGTAGTAACTAAAAAATAACATTACAGAAGATCACTGTGAAATCTTTATATTTTATCATGCAGAATGTAATTCATGATTTAATTCATTCCAAGGCTTCATTTATTTTTATTTTTACAATTTAAAATAACTGTTTTCTATTTGAATATATTTTAAAATGTAATTTATTTTTGTGATCAAAGCTTTTCAGCGTCATTACCCCAGTTCAGTACTTTTCAGTGTTACATGATCCTTCAGAAATGCTTTTCACTGCAACTGTACTTTTCATACTATTTTTTTTTTTTTTTTTCATTGCTGGCTTATTTTAGGGAAAATGTAGTGAATAAGAGACCTTCAAGAGACCAACATCCCTGGTCCTCCACAGTATACATTTTTTGCCAGGTAGGCGGATACATGTTGGATATGCTATAGTAACGGTATGGCTATAGTTTCTTATAATCTGGAATTGAGTTGGACATAATTACTTAAATTATATTTCAAAATAGTTTGTCAAAAATACTTGACTCATTGCTCTACCGTCCCCTCTTCTCAATGTCATACATAATCATGTTAACCAAATAATACAAATTAGCTTATAAAATCAAACAGAATAGCTAAAAAAGAGAGAAAATATATATATATATATATATATATATATATATATATATATATATATATATATATTATTTTGTGTTATTGAATTTGTCAGGAAGATGTGACCATTTCTTCCTTTTATGTAGGCTTACTAAATAATCTTGATATAAAGAAAGGGAGGGGGGTGCCCTTTTTCAGTTTCAGCACATGCCCCTCAAAAGGTCTGTGCACGGCCCTGCTTCCTGGTTCTGGTAAGAACTCTAGCGGCTGCATTTTGGACCAGCTGTAGTCTATTTATTAGATGTGAAGGACAACCACCCAGTAGAGCCTTGATGTCATGAACGCATGCACTAATTGTTCTGCATTTTTAATTGAGAGCATATGATGTAATTTAGATATATTTTTAAGATGAAAAAATGCGGTTTTACAGATACTAGACACGTGAATTTTAAATCAAAGATTGGTATCAAAGAGCACACCCAGGTTCTTAACCGATGACGAGGACTTGACAGAGCAGCCATCAAGTGTTAGACAGTATTTTAGGTTATTACGTGAGGACGTTTTTTGTCCAATAATTAGAATCTCTGTTTTTTCAGAATTAAGTAGTAGGAAAAGTTATCCAGTTTTTTATATCAGATTGGTAAGTTTCGTCAGGATGTGAAGAAATATAGAGCTGAGTATCATCAGCATAACAGTGAAAACTAATGCCATGCTTCCTAATGATATCTCCTAAGGGTAGCATGAGTGAGACCATGCAATTCTTTATTAGATAATCATTCTCTGTTAGCTTTTTGCACAGACACGGTGCATTGGAGTCAGAATGTCCGGGTCTGTTAGCGTCCACCCTGTTAAGTCAGAAGACCTAACAGAGTGGACACTAAGAGTAGGGTTGCACCGATACCACTTTTTTCAGAATCGATCCGATACCAAAAATTCTTAGTATCTACCGATGCCGATCCGATACCAACACGTTTTTTTTTTTTAATTAAATAAAATGTATATAACTCTCTGTGTGTTGAACTGATAATCACTCTTTTGTGTGTTAAACACAATCTACTTAATACAGACAACTTCATTATAAAGAAAAACAAATCCAAAAAATATATGATCATAATCTATGACAAATGCTTTTATAAACTAGATTAGTGGATAATTCAGCAGTAAAATTTAGTCTAGAAAAATCATAAGTCTACAATAATTGTATAAAATCTGAACATCTAGTGAAAAAAACAAATAAGAGGCAATAAGTGTAACACTAAATCTGGTAAAACGTTACACATTGCTCTTTGTATTGTAAAATACATTCATGAAAAACAAGATAACAAAAATCAAAAAGATAAATTATTTTATATCTATAGGCTACTATACAATTGAGACATGTCTTAAATGTATAGCACACCTGTTTAATGAGGCAGCAACATATGACAGATAGGAAAGAACAAAAAAAAAGGCCATTAATAATCTTTCATTGCGTCACTGTATTATGATGTGAAAGGCTGCAATACAGTGCTGCACAAAGCGCTTATGCGCATCCCGAGCGCAGAATGATGCGCTTGAAGCAACACGGAGTCACAGCGCGTCGAGTCCGCATTGAAAGTTTCAAAGCACAAACGAAAGACATATTGATGCGTAGTGTATTAAACAGTATCTATCTATGCAATAGTTTATAAAGCCTTTTCTTTTAACAGTTTTAAATTTTAGTTACTGTGCGCGTGAAGAACAATTATAGTGGACTCTACTCTAGTGTTGTGATCTAACAGACACCTGGTAGAAACATGATTAAGTTACAGCAATAAAGTCCAACAAGATAAAGTTGTTTTATGCGAAACCATAGACCTTTATCTACAGATCAAGTATAATAATAGTAACATTGAATCATCTTGAAGAGGGTTTCATTATGTTGACTGTCGTAACCGAACGCGACGCTGAATGAAGAATGATTGACAGCGGCAGCGGAGGGTAAAGTTTACGTGATCTTGAATTTAATGACTTAAATGTTAATTTCTTTCTCACATTATACTATAATGGCTTCAGAACACTTGTAATATAGTGCACGAAAACTTTATGGTGTTTTATAATGTTTTTGGTGCTTGGGCTTAACAATAACAGAGAATAGTATACGCACAATATCGGATTTGGATCGGCCTCGTCTGATCGATACCCGATCCGGCAAAAATGGCATGCTGAGTATCGGATCGGTGCATCCCTATAGTGATTGTGAAAGTAATTCATGTTTAAAGTTCAAGAAGTGCATTTAAAGTTCTTTGGCAGTGTTTTTACATATTGTTTCCCAAATCCAGTTAATAGCCTAATGTAACTGGTTGTTTGTGAGAGATAGGAAATCATCCATCCATTCTCTATACCACTTGTCTTCTCTGTTATTAATTTGTCCACTCTATCACTTTGTCAAGCTTTTTTTTTTTTTTTTTTTTTTTTTTTTTAACTATGTCATAAAATCAGCAACAAAAAAATGGAAAATGTTTAAGATGTCGTTATGGAAAATTTTAAAGAAAAAAAACATGTTATGACCTATAATAGCCTACTGGTTAAACAAATAGGTTGTTGTCCAAAGAATCCCTGGGGCCGGTTGCACCAGCTGTGCATAAGTTACAACTTAGCCTAGTTTTAACGTAGGCCTAAATGGACACGAAGTTACGACTTACGCACTACTAAATATTTTTGTGTTGCACCATTAAACTTAGTTGAAGCTTAAATCTAGGTATAAACTAAATATTTACGGCAGCCTCCGATCAGGAGTAGCGGTTGGACTAAAAAATAGCAGGCAGACTGAACTGCATCAGTAAGCTCTTCTTTTATCTGACAGACTTCAATTCTTTAGACATATGATAATGCTGACATTTAAACTCGCTTACATTTTAAAAGAGAGAACATTATGTGAATAGATTACTTTGTTAGCGGCTCATCAACACGAACCCGTCCTACAGCGCCGCTGTGTGCATCTGTCCCATCAGTCCGTGTTGTGCATGTCACATAAAATCAGTCATAATCAATAAATGTTTTTTCTTATGTTTTTTTTTTGTATCATTACTTATTTATCCTTATTAATTCGTTTCAAATACAGTTTCTGAATGCAAGTTACGTATAAAAACACTTATTCACTTATTGTTATTCATGATTAAGTGATGTATTTAATGGAAACGTAGTTTTACTGTTAGTCAAGTGAGGCAAAAGAAGTTAGAATGAAGGATAAACTGAAATTCATAGCATTTAAACAACTTCTGCTCACGTTTTTGAAGGCTGCTATTGGATCATCGAGACTAAACGTCATATTATGCGACAAAGGCATTTTTCAAGTCGAGTTCGCACGCCACTGCGCAATACACACACGGTGCGTGGGATGGCGGGTGTTCATTTCATAAACTGTGGACAATGTTAGCTTATTTAATGTAGCCTATAAATTAATGTATGTAAAAAAAAAAGGATAATGTCATACTTTGTAGTAGTGCTATCGTGGCGTAATAATCTGTTTGGTTGTAAAATGTATTACCTGAATGAAATTAATCATTCATTCACAGACAGCATACGAAGATGTTCAACTAATAAAGATCTTCATCGCTTGCAAAAATATAATGCATTTGCAGATTTGCTTTCACTAGACTGTAGGTCCATGCCACGGCCACTTCATCCAACGCTCTTGATGTTCTTAAATCTTCCTGTTATGACCTTTAGCCGAGTGTGAATTGAAAGCGCTTCAGACGATTCAGTGCGTGCAGCAAACTGAACAGATCATTCAAACTGATTCGCGGACCGATTTAGACAGATCTGCCAACTTGTTTGATGAAGTCTTTGAACAGAATCGACTCAAAAGAGTGATTCATTTGTGAATTGAGCATCGCTCATGCCCATAAAAAAGATACAGCGCGCTTGGAATAAACTACGCATTTAACAACATGTATTGCATTAAAATAAAGTAACGAGCGGAAGCCTTTCACATACACGCGAACCGCAGCACGGTTCGGGAGCAACCGAACTCAGACCACCTCCTCCAGGTAGTCATGGGTTCGATACCCCAGTGCGCACCCGGGTCCACATGACAGCGATTTTTCATGCGAACCGTGCCCCGTTCCGAACTAAACTGCCAGTGTGAAAGCCCCCTAAATAAACTTGCTAAAAAGAGATCCAGCGCGAGAGAGGCAAAGAAAAACGCATGTTTTTTAGGGATGCACGATGATATCGGCACGACATCGGTATCGGCCGATAAAAGGTTAAAATGATTATCATAGGCATCGGCAGATATTAATATTTCTGCCGATGAGCCTTGCCGATAGGCTGGTGGGTTTACTAAGCGCACGTGCCAACTGTGAACGTAGCATGAGCGCCAGCAACTTAAACTTCCAACATGTTGGCTGTGTGGAGGTATTTCGAGATCTGTAAAACAGATAAACTTGCTATTTGCAGTAGGCCTACTTGTGAAGCACAAGTAATGCGAGGAGGCTTAAATCAACACTAGCTACAAATATGATCACGCATCTTAAGAGCCGTCATCCTGAGCAGCACTGCTTTTTGAAAAGTAAGAAGGAAAAAATGCCTGCAAAAACCCATCAGCAGCCTCTACTTCAGTCCTTTGACAAAGCTAGAAAATACAGCTGCGGCCACCCAAAGGTAAAAGAACCTAACGACAAAATCATTGAATTTATTGCTCTTGATAACCAGCCGTTCAGCGACGTTGGCTTCAGCAGGCGAATGATGTAGGCTACCTAGAGCCGCGGTATGTTATGCCTGTTGTGTTGACAGGCGCGTTTCTAATGCGAAATGACGGCGTTTCCATTAATCGATGTTATGCGACTAAAACTTCATTTTTTCCTCTCGCGACAAGTCATTCCAAAAATCATGGCAACGGACGTTGGTAGGTTTATGTATATCTCAGCCGCCGCACTGGCCATTATTAATAATCAAAGGAGACGTAGGCTATATGTTTTCCAATCATTAATGGCAAGGAAAGACCCTTATACTTGAGAGTGGCACATATGAGGAGTTTCTGGGTATTTCTCCCTCATTTCTGCTTCGAGGTCTTGATTGTAGCATTTATTTGAGGTTTAGAATCCAGTATTCCTATAATTCTTTTGTCTTTTATGAATTTAATAAAGAACTCCGTCTCGTATTCTGTCCAAACATGCCGCATCATCTACGTCAGGTGACCTGTAAATGCGCAAAAACTGTTTCCATTGCAGTTTTCCGAAATATTTCTTTTTCGAATTGCCTGAAAAACAACCTCATGCGAGCTTAAAAACATTTTGCGATAAATGGGACTTTTTGCGAAATTGATGTGTTTCCATTGGGCGTATTTTCAATTCGAATTTGAAGGGTAATGGAAACGCGGCTAGTGAACGGCTGTTTAGCGTTGCCTCTGATGTGATAGATGAAAAGAGAAATCGAATGGACGGTGAAAAAGCAGAGGTGCTCATTTTTGTGAAGGAAAATCTACCTCTGGTATTAAAAAAAATAGCTGAACAGAAGCATACTGGTCATCTGAAGTTGTCACCCTAGTTAGTTGGACTGAAAAGGTTTGCACGACTTAAGTTCAAGTGAAGGATAAAATGTCCTTGTATTTTTTTTTGCAATACAGAGCACACTGTTTGTCACTGAGTTGTTACAGGACTGTCTGGTTTACAAGACAATATATGGAGCTTGGTTTTAAGTTTGATTATACTTTAAAGTGGGTCAAATGAGGACTGAAGAGTAGGTCTGGACTACAGCTGCTTTTTTGTGCACTTGACTACTCTAAGTTTCAGTACAATGTCAACTACTATGTCAGGGAAGCATTTGGGAGACCTGTTCAAGTAGGAGAAGATATACATTTTTTATTTAAAAATGTATTTTTATTTATTTTACTCCTAAGGACTGAAGTTTGAAGTCTGAACTTAAAAATAAAATGTGGCACAGGCATATCATTTATTCTCCTCATTTATTCTAAGTGAAATAATTTACCTATTTTTAAGGGGGTAAAATAGGGTATAAATAATGTCTACATTTGTAAAATTATACATTTATGGTAGAATCAAATGTTGTTTGTCTTGTGTATTGCCTTATCTACAACACATGAGTGTAATAAGGTAAAGGTAGTACAGGAGAGAGACTTTGATTTCTCTTCAGTAAAATCAAAGTGTATATATATCAGGGGAAAAATGTGTATACATCGGTATCGGCCAAAATGAGTTTGAAAATATCGGCATATCGAATATCGGCCAAAATCCAATATCGTGCATCCCTAATGTTTTTAATTTGTTGCTTTGGACTATTTTTGTTTTGTACTGTTTTATTTGTTTAATTTAGCTGCAATTTCTTTGGCAATACAAATTTAAAATGTCGCAAGAATAAAATTCTGTTTTTCTTATTTTGCATCGCAAAGGAAATAAACTCTAAACTCGATGCAGCTGTTTTAAATAAAAAAAACTCTCCCAAAACTTTATTTAAACCTTGAAATGTAAGATGGGGTTTCAAACTTAATTAATTTTAGTGTTCTTTTACATTTTAATTTGTTTTTATATTGAAAGCAATACTATTTAGTTAGTCTGTTATTTTGAGTAGCCAAGTTAACAAAATCAGTCTTTTTCTGATTTGTTTATTGTATGGATCTGTTTTTGCAAAATGTCTTCCGTTGCTATGGCCGGGTATCACTGTCGGTCATCTCAATTTCGTGAATGATTCACAAAACAATAATTTAGCAGACTAAAGACGAGCTTCTTCATTTTCATTTTCTGACGCAATCGGCTGACAGTCTTCCTTCATCAGTTTTGTCGTCTGTGCAGCGGCTCTACAGGAATGTAGCAAATTTATGTTGTAATGTGCCATTGATAATTAAACAAAACGCTTGACTTTAAATAAATAAACAGTTAATAAACTCGCTAATAAACAGTTACCTATTTAAGCATCAAGAACGGTAAAACATAAACGCTGTCGGCCAACATCGGTTACATGCTGTAGGCTTACAATGAGATTCGATCTCAGGTCGCTTGAAGCTCTGTGAGGCTCATGGTGTTGCGTTAACCAGAGCTACCGTCTGAACGCTGTTAAGTTAACGTCTTATGCTCTTGCAAAGCCTCACTGGTGCAGCCTAATATGTTTCTATTGCAATGTTTTATGTTGAAATGTTTTCATTATTTATTCAATTTAATTTCAGTATTGTGATTATGAATTATTTTAACTACAATGTTTCACTTGAATTCATCTGCTACCAGCTTTCAATCGCTCTGAATGAGCCGCGGCGCGGCGGCAGATTAAGCAATCGAGAGAATAAATGGACACTTTTCAAAGTCTGTGATTGTAGCGCCTCTTAGCGGTAAAAGGCAGCAAATACACACCCAAATTTTAAAAGTAGTATTCTGGTTAAGTACCAACTGTAGCTAGCAAACTGTAGGCTGTAGTAACTAATAGTACTGACAGTAACTGGCGATTAGGGGAGGGGCCAGCCTCAGTGGCTCCAGTGCGTCATCAAGTAGGGCCGCGTGTCCAGGAGCTCAGGGGCTCCAGTAGCCCCGCCAAAAAAATCCGGAACATATCAATGGTCAAAAACTGTTTAACGGTCTAACTCCACAATTCAGTACTTCATACTTCACAGTCTTTATAATATGTTTTAGCAATACATTTCTAACATTTATAATGTGTTTAGATTTTTTTTTTTAGAATTGCCTTTACAGGGACTTTAATGTCCTCTCAGCCTTGTCGACAAACAAATAGATTATATAAAATATGACAACGTGTTCTGTAATTTAAATACATTTTCTTTGTCAAAGTTTCACATCAGCATCTGATTCTGCTCCATGCAGAGTGTAGCTTCTCAAGCCAAAACAAATACCATAAGGTGTACTATGTAACGACAGTGGAGCCTCCCAACGCAACTGGGAGAAATCCGTTGTGGATTATTGCAAATAACTGATAGTTCCAGAAATCGGTTGACCTCTAAATAGGAGTGCACCATCTTTGTACTTGACCTTGAAGCTAAATCAGTTGTTCCAGCTGCCACTGTCAAAAACTTTCATTCTTGAAAAGCATCATTCTTGACCCTTCACTGACCTTCGATGCTTATATTTGTCAACTTTGTAAAGCTGCATTTTTTCAAGAAGATGCTGAATCTTTGGCACATGAATTTATCACATCTTGCCTCGATTACTGTAATGTTCTTTTTTTCTGGAGTACCAGCACACTCTCTTGCGCGTTTGCAATATATTCAAAATTCTGCCGCAAAAATGCTAACTTACACTAAACAATCTGCTCATATCACTCCTTTTCTGTTCAACCTCCACTGGCTACCTGTGTCTTCTTGTATTACTTCCAAAATTCTTCTACTTGCCTCTAATGGTGCGTTCACACCAGACGCGAATAGAGCGTCTGGCTCGAGTGATTTCAATGTTAAGTAAATGCAAAGATGCGTTACGCGCATAAAAAATTCTTGCGGCGCGGTAGACGCAAGTTCGCGCGAGTAGCGCGAATTGAGCGTCTGGCACGTTACGCGCGAATGATTTTATTTAGTGCTTTTTGTGCATTCACGCGTTTGACGCGAATTCGCGTCTGCGGCCCGAGTTGAAAAATCTGAACTTCTGCGTCAGTTCGCACCGCGTTAACCAATCAGGAGCCTGCTTGCTGCTGTCACGTGGTGAAGTAAATATTTGATCACATAAAAACTTGATTTTAATATAGGAGACATTAATTTTGTATTGAATGCTATTTATTCCATATCTAATCTAGATTATATGAAACATTATTATTATTCAAATGTAAAGACAACCAACATACTTTGCAAGAACGTAGTTTGTGTCTGGACAGTGTTGTGTGAGGAAAAAAAAAATCACAGGACAGTTTAATCACTTTTGTAGTAGCCTAGGCTGGCTCCATTTATCATCAAGACAAAAATAAATTACAGATTAGGTGGGTGAGGGCGAGGGTGATCCTCGCTCCGATGCGGGACAACAGGTCATCAAATTGGGCGCGGGACAGGCGGAAGTACCGCTGAAAGCTGTCGTCATCCAGGCGCAGCTCCTGGAGCAACTGGTGAAACTCGCCAAACTGGGTCTGCCTCCGAAGGGTCTGGTGGACCCAAATACGGCGATGATGATCCCTACACCGCTGTTCTGCTCTCCAGAGCAAATACAGAGCGGTGACTCTCAATGAATGCTCGATCAACATTAGCCGTCTTGTAAAAAATGGCCGCCAACGGATTTTGCCTCCGACGCGCGTAAATTTCGCTTCAAACTTTGTTTTTTTATGCGCGTCAATTTCGTCCTGACGCGCGAATGGATTCAAAGTGTTCAAGCGTATAACTAGACGCGGCAGGCGCGAATTTGGCGCTCTATTCGCGTCTGGTGTGAACGCATTAGTCACTCAATGGTCTTGCTCCTTCCCAGCTCTCTTACTTTCTCCTTATATTCCCTCTCGACCAGAGGTGGGTAGTAACCAAGTACATTTACTTGAGTATTTTTTGGGAAAAATTTTACTTTTAAGAGTAGATTTAAATGTGGGTACTTTTACTTTAACTCGAGTACATTTCTAATGAAAAAACTGTACTTTGACTTTTAATTGGGGGGACCAAGCTGTCAGCAAATTATTTAAACTCAATTCGTTATTTTGCGTAATTTGGGCTTTAACTAGTGCTCAAGTAGTTACTTTGCGTAATTTGGGCTAATGATTTGCACTAAAAAGCCATTGGGGGATTCTTATTTGAAATCATGGATAAACAACAATGAACAAAGGTAAACAAAGGCCTACCTGATCACAACTAGCAATGCATGATCAGACTGTTATTTGACTAGTATGCCAATCACCCACCAAAACTTCATGTCTTCAGCAAAGTATTTTTTGTGGCTGCCCTCCTGCAGATCCTCACTTGACTGACTAGGGCCTGCCTTACTGTCATCAGAAATTGCCTGCAGGCCAGGAGGACAACATTTTAAATCTTATAATTTCAGTTAACCCTCTATACCTCTATAGAATTTCACAAAAATGTGAAATACAACATATTCCTGAGAATTAATGGCTAAAACTACTATTTCAAAAATGTCTAAGAATAACTCAATTTTAAATTTAAGTGTTAATTACAAGTTTGTTGCAATTTATAGATTAGAAATATCTTTCAACTGATGTATGACATATTAAGAAATGTTTTTCATAGCCCATAATTTAAGAATCTATATCCTCCGTTGCTCCAGTCCGTACAATAAAAAAACATGATTTCCTGCTATAAGAGGATGTCAAAAGTTTATGTAGGCCTTTATTTGTTGTTTGCATAAACCTTGCACCACACAAAATTACTTATTTTTATAGTGGCTTACACGACAGTGAACATACCTCAGTCAATTTATACAGTACAATGGGTTAAATGATAAGATAAAATATTATTTCCTGACGACGATAAATTGTTTGATTTATCCAACCATTCTTTTTGTGTTCATTCATTATTTGCCTCTGTCCACTCACCTAAATGCATAGTTATGGTCTCCACATTTTGCTGTGTTTACTAAGTGCAAAAGCCTTCTTGCCATTATTGTCAGACTAGCTATTTCCCTTAACAAATCTAATCTGCCACATCTGGGAAAGTCAACAGGCATAGGATACTTACATTGTTTGGTTTTTGAAAAAATATGGTGATTGTTTTTTGTCTCTTCTTTGCCTTTATGTGGCATTTATACAGTCGATTTTTTTTCAGTTCAGAAAATCACAGACTCCGCTCAGTCATAGATGGTATATGATCACTATGGTTACCGGTCCGCTCCTACAGGCACGATTGAGGCAGCTACCAGCTCCTCATAGGACACCGGCGACGTCACTCAGGAGTCGTAGCACACACACAGAGAGAGAGTGTAAACGTCGGTGGCATCATAGATGGCATCGTGTGTTTATTGACAACAGAACAGCGTGTAGTGAGAACGTGGGTACAAACAAAGTAATGGTGACCGGTGTAGATAATTATTGTGTGTCAGCCTGCGTCTGCCCCGACCCGATTCTGAAGCAGCGGCGGGCCGGGACACTTTGGCTAATGTACATAGCGAAAACACTGGTTAATCCTCTGTTTTACCGATTTTTGTCGCCTTTCGTAGGGATAGTGAGGGCCGGGGACGGATCGGGTCATTATGAATCTGGGGGGGTCATGTCCCCCCCGTCCCTAGTGCCATCTGCGCCAGGGAAGCAGGGATGTTTAGACCAGGAGGAAATCCCCGTCCCCCCTGGCAAATCGTACCTTACTTAAAACCATGTTTTTAAAAACTCTATAGGCTACCGGGAATCAACAAAAAAAATATATATATAAATAAATATATATATATATATATATATATATATATATATATATATATATATATATATATATATATATATAAATAAATTATATATATATATATTTTTTTTTTTTTTTTACAGAACTGCTTTTGAAATTACGATTGGTATTATTATACAGATGTAAAGTCGTTCTGTTGGATACTATTTGTTCCTTAGTGTAAAATGGAAATGCATGGTAATTTTATTTTATAAATATAAGCAAAAAACTATGTTGTGAATCTCTCTGCATTAATACATATAACATTTACAGTAGTCCATGTTTGTTCGGGATTTGAACCCGTGTTATCTTAATGATTGAACCGTAAGTTCTACTATTGTGAGTGTAGGCCTACTTTACATGAATAAAAGTAGACCTTTTACAGTTTTAAAAGATGATATCTTATCTGTATGAACAAAAATTACGGAGTAGGCTATAGCCTATTAAGTTCTTTTAGCTGTTATGAGAAAAATAAATTCAAGTGAACGCGCCGCCGTGTTTGTCGAACTCTAATTCAACATGCCAAAATAAAACCCGATTTTAGAATAATGCGTCGCGCCACTCGGCGTGGTGTGCCAAAATACTTAATTATAAACTTCAATATTTCGTTCAAAACCATCTCAAAACGCTTTGTGACATTTTAAAAAGCCGTGAATGTATTAAGGCCACTTGAACCAGGATCGTAACTGAAACGCGCTGCATGTTATCTCTCAATACAGGAGCAGAAGCGCTGGTTCTGATTTTATTGTTTGTTGTTTAAACGTGCGTGTTGCATATTTAAAAAAATATATATTTTTGATATGGTCTATTTAGGCTATAGCATTGATTACTGTGGAGGGGGGAAATGCCCCACCGGCAAATCGCACCTTGCTTAGGTTACAACCATGTTTTTAAAAACTCTTTCTGTAGCCTATATGGAACCCCATAAAGTTTTATTTTCAATTTTTTTAACAGAACTGCTTTTGAAGACGTAAATTCAGTCAATCTGTTGGATAAGATTTGTTCCTTAGTGTAAAATGGAAATGCGTGGTAATTTTTATTTTATAAATTCCATGTTTATTCGGAATTTGAACCCGTGTCATCGAAATTATTGAAACCTAAGTTCTACCTCTCGACCACGACTTATCTCACTGAGAAATGCCCAGAAGTTCGGTTGTTCAGCAGTCAGTGCGCGCACACGAGAGAAGCGCTCTTCAGTTGTCTCATTCCTCAATAGTTTAGCTCATTGCACCTAATTTATTTTCACTGACTGCGAGATGTTCTGCTCTAAAAGTTTGTTATATTCTGTTTAAAATGTAGCCTACTTTTACATAATTACGTTTTGCTTTCGTTAAATTTAACCGAATCTGTTGTAGCCTATAGGCTATTTAAAAAAAGTTTTTTTTTTGTTCTAAAAGTTTGTTCTATTCTGTTTCGTTTGTTTATTTTTTTTTCAATCAATCTCATTCTTTTTTTACAAGACCTTTTGCTGTGTTTTTTAATAAACAGATAGCCTACAAACAGAGATATATAATAGTTCACTGTTCGTACAAATAAAAGTATATATGTATACTACGTGTATACTATGTATACTATAAATTGTATGATCGTTTGTTTAAATAACATTAACAAAATTGTCTTTCTTTAATTAATAATACAATTATTTTTTTAACATGCAGTTTCAACTCCACCAAATTGGAAATTACCATAGTTGTAATATTTCATCCTTACTGTTAATTGACATTAGCCCCACTTACGTTTCAAAATTCGGCAATTGCTGCTGTTTTGCTAAATGTCCCTTTGCGCCACCTGGCGGTCATTTCGCGAACGACTTTGAAATGCGACTGGTTTATTTTTACCGCGGTGGATTTGCCGCGGCAGCTGGCACGGCGGTAATAGGCCAGTCCTTCCAGAAAAACGCAGAGTTTTTTTGTGATTGTTGCGGGCAAAAATCCTTGATTATGCGGCCCGTTTTCTTAAAAAATGCGATGGAATATGCGGGATATTTATGCAATTTTATGCGATCAAATTGCGGGAACTTGCAAAAATTGCGGGAACTTGCAAAAACTGCGGTTTGATGAAAAAGAGAAAAAAAAGTAATCCCCCCAACACCCTGTTCTCACTAGGATACTACCTTAATGTAAAGAGTCATTTCTTATTACTTCCTATGATAAGCAAGCATACTACATCACAGAAAGTGCTGGAATATTTCCGTTCATCTTGTTTTATTTCAGACCTTAATAAACACATTAAACTTACAAAACATTGATGAGTCAAACAAGTTCTGTAGCTTTACAAAAGGAATATGCTACAACTTCTGTAAAAATTAATAAATAAAATATAAAAAAATAAAGTGTGCTCCTGTTTTACAGCTTTTCGATGATGTTCACGTCGCGTAATTACGTCACTTCATAACGTTCCCATGGCAACGGGGAAATGGCTGCTCTTGTGTGAAGCAAACGCAACATTTTTCAACTTTCTGCTAAGATATGTGACATTAAAATGCGAAGAAAATGCGAGGATTATGAAATCATGCAAGCCCCGCATATTTTGCATGGAAATCATCATATATGAAAAAATACGGCCCCAACATAAATATGCGGACTTTGGCTGGTTATGCACTAAATCATGCGATCGCATAATCGCGGTTTTCTGGAGGGACTGATAGGCATTCTGGTTGAGTACCTACTATGCCTTCGTCACGGAAATGCGTACTACACGCCCCCAGCGTTTGAGAGCAGAGAAATTTTTTCAAGATTTTGATAGCTTATTTTATGTACTTGCCGGCTTTTTTTATCATTCAAATTTGGCTGGGTGGCTTATAACACATTTTTCTGTGGTGTGACAAACTCAGAACACATACTTAATTTTGACTTTACAGGGACTTTAACGGAGTAGTATCTCAAGCAATAAGAACAATGTGACAAAAATACAGGCAAATCTGAAACAAACGTTTAAATGTCGTCATTTAAACGGACCATTTATCCGCTCGGCAGCGCGAGCTTACTAGAGCAGTTGCATTTACTCTGATCAATCTCGGTCACGAGATCCAGTGAGAAGCGCTTGAGTTCAACGAAGAACACGTCTCAGTGATTTAAACCAGTTTAAAGGCAGATGAAACAACACTGACAAACAGGAGAAACACAATATAATTGTATTATATTATTAGTGTAGACAATGTATTAAAGGACTAATGGAATATAATTACAGTATTTAATTAATAATGTATTTAGGATAGGCTACTGTTTTTCATACAAATACCATAGAAACCATAGTTACATTTTGCCATGATGGTGAGGTGCTATAGGCTATGCCCGATTTTATCTGTGGTTATCATGATCTAAATGCATGATACTGGATGACCAATGGTTAAAATTCAAACGGTCAGAATATTACATTTTACCAAATAAAATTGAGGTCATTACAATTTTTTTAACCGATGTTACTGTTTTTGCTAATGAACATAAATTTAACATAGTAGTATTAGCTTGAGTTAGGATGCAGATTCACTGTCAACTCACTGTCAAATATGCGTTTCGAGACAAAACATGTAATATTAATATTGCAGCCTGCACTGCAAACTGTGCTGAACATGCGTGCCATCAAAGTCAGGCAACACAAACCTGTTTCAAGACTTGAAACAATATCCCCCATTAGCACATGCAGAAACTAAGAAATAAAATTTTCTATTATGATATTTATTTTGGTAAGGAAAAATGACAAATGTTTGAATGTTCTACCTCAGGTTTGTGAAATGTTCACCTGTTTGGCAAGTGTTTGTCATGATATGTTCTGACAATAAAGAGTAGTTTAAAACTACAATTAACGCTCTGGTTTCTTCAACTTTCACTTAGGAGCAAAAATCTGCCATTAAACTTAAAAGAAATAAAGATTTGACATTTATCGTGATAATTATCGATATCGACTGATATAAAACAATTATCATGATATTTTTTTTTTGGCCATATCGCCCAGCTCTAGTTTAGATCCAGCTTGGGACATTTATTCATTTGTTAGCAAAGTTGCATCTCCGCAGAAGTAGACGTGCCTATATGCACGTTTCATACAGATTACATAATCAGAGAATATTTGTTTTCGATTTGAATTGTTTAGTTTAAAAGTAGACATTTCAAGCTTTCTATAGTTATATTCAGGACCTATCAATGGCCGATGATTTAAGAATATTAACTGGCCAAAAATATTTTTACCAGCCATGACACAAAAACAGACAGTTATGACATCAAAAGTTTAGTTACTTGTGAAAATTCACAATTCACAAACAATTCACAATTAGAAGCTAAAACACAAATAAATACAATACATACCAATAAAATAAACCGTGCTCTTCAGGCAGGTCTAATAGTTTTCAGGTACCGAAATTTAATAAAGTAGGCTAATCAAATAAATAACATTACATGGTCTTCATATCCTTTTTAAAGTTCAAGAGCAGTGAGTGATTTTTTTCTTTGTCCTTTCATGGCATGCGCTTCAGATGTAAATTTTCCTACACAGCGAGTGAGTAATGAATTCCCTTTCGTGTGTTTCAGCGCTTGAATATTTACATTGGAAAGGCTGAAACTTTCATGATGATGAAGCACTGACCCTTCAACTGTACATAGCGTCGTTCATGTTGTCACAACATTGCATTGTTAGAATTCAAAACACTGTTACTGGCGACTGTGCGTTTCAACCAATGAGCATTTCACACACTCGCCAACGTCGATTTTTACTCTCATTTGGCGCGTGGTGAGTGTTAATTTTAGGACATGGTTATATTTCTCATGTATGCGATGCAAGTGTATGCTAAATTTGTTTATTTTCGTGATGCGCTCCAGTTCACTGAGACGGCAGAAAGTGCATCCTTTTTGTTATCTTTATTTTACAAAAATTGTTTGTTATTGTAAGTGTACACAAATAAATTCAGTTTTGAATAATGCATTACTCTTATCTGTATGACCAAAAATGATAACATAAAAGTTCTTTCCCACGTTAACAGAAAAAAATGCAAGCAATCGCACAGGCGCCTCCATGTCATGCAGTAAGCGCGCTGTACTTTAGCTTCCAGACTCCGCACAAACATTTGGATATGCGGCTAATAATAGTGCACATTTATCTAGGTTAACGTTAGAGAGAGCAAACCATGTAAAGTGTCAAGTCACATTTATTTATATAGTGCTTTTTGCATACAGATTGTTTCAAAGCAGCTTTACAGAGATAACAGGAAAATAATGCAAAAAAGTTTGTTTCCAGAAGACAATGGCTTAACAGTCCAGCTTAATTAAGTTTCATTTTTGTTGTAAAAAAGTTTTTAATTTAGTTAATTTATATATATAGCCACTCTGGAGTAAACCGTGATGTCATCGTCCAGCTCAGCTCAGTTCAGTTCTTGTATAATAGTGTCAATGCAGGCAGATCAATATTATTGTTGAATATTAAATTAAATTTTAAATGTCTTATAGGGCCTACCGTTTAAACCACTGTTTACAATTAGGTTAAAAACATACTGATGAGGCACTGCCAATTCAGTCGCACAAGCCTTCAGCATTTTTGGGGCCTTACTAGATCGAAATCTTACTATCATTCCTTGCTGTTCTTATTTGCTAAATTTAACTTATTCATCAACATATATTAGATATTGTCTAATATTGCCTATCACATTGATCTGACATCGCTAGCTTTTATCTAAATCAGTCTATCAAGCAACTAAGGTAAGTAGAATCAGTCAACAAACTGAGTAATGTCTTCTCCTGTTATTGTCACTTGCACTTCATGTCACATGTATAGTATATTAAATATTAATTAGTATGATTAATGCAGGGAGACAGTCAGGCTGACGGAGAAGATTTCAGAACTAGAGACACGCATCAAAACTTTAATCGAGGATAGTAAGAGTGCAAGGGCTTTAGATACTGCTTTGGATGCGACTAGCTTAGTGAACTCTGGACATTGTTCGTTCCGGCTGTAGAGCCCGTGCAGCAGGGCAACTGGGTGACCGTGAGACACTGTAGTCGCGGGACAAAGCACCGCTCTTCCGTTCCAATAACAACATTAAACAGGTTCTCCCCTCTCAGTGAAACACCCACTGAGAATCCTGTTGAAAGTGCCCTAGTTATTGGCGATTCTATTACACGGAACGTGAAAATAGAGCCACCAGCCACCATAGTCACATGTTTGCCGGGAGCCAGAGCGCCTGACATCAAAGCAAATTTAAAAGTGCTGGCTAATGCTAATCGTAAATTCTCTAAGATTATTATTCACGTCAGCACTAATGATGTTCGCCTTCGCCAGTCGGAGATCACCAAAATGAATGTTAAAGAGGTGTGTGATCTCGCAAGTACGATGTCAGGCACTGTAATTTGCTCTGGCCCCCTTCCTGTTCGCAGGAGTGATGAGATACTTAGTAGACTGTGCTCACTCAATGGCTGGCTGTCTAAGTGGTGTCCGCAAAATAATATAGAATTCATAGACAATTGGAAAGGTTTTTGGGGCAGAACTGACCTGTTGAAAAGAGATGGTATTCATCCCTCCTGGGATGGTGCTGCTCTTCTCTCTAGTAATATGGCACATAGTCTTAGAGCTCAAACATGACAATCTGGGGCTCAGGTCAGGAAGTAGACAAACTGGCTAAACCGACCGTCTGCTAGCTGTCTCACGTCACCGAGGTCAGATAAATCCCATCACATAGACTCCTTCACCTAGATATCATCATATAGAGACTGTGTCTGTTCCCCGAATTAGGACATACAAAAAACTCCTAAACCCATTTAACCCTCTGGGGTCTGAAAACGCGCCGGCGCGTTTTGCCCAATTTTTATATTTTTTTTCATTTTTGGTCATATAGACTTAAGAAAAATGAAAAAATTAACTGTTAAATGTCTACTTTTTTATGTGTCCAATTACAATCGAAATAAAACATTGTGCTTTTGTAAAATAAAGAAAATAAACAGGGTGTGCTTTCTGGCTCTCCGTCACAGTGAGCTTTTTTTTTTTGAGCACGTCTCTAAACTTAAATAAAACTCAGCGACTACTATTCACCCAGGCATGAGCAATATATCTTTATAATTGTTTAAGTTTGTACTTTTAAATGATCTAATTCATAACAAAAACAAATATTCTCTGTTTATGTAATCTATATGAAAAGAGAGAGATGTCAGTCGCTCTCATTTAATCTCATTATTTTTTAATTTGACACGCCCACGGAGAGCGCGCGCTATTCAAAGACAAATGATCTCAGGCAACACATGTAAACGTGTAAACACCCATCAGATGAGATCAGCACACCAAATTTATTCAGATTACAGTACTGTACGTTGTCTTGCAAGGCTGTGAGGAATAATCCTGGGAAATTTACCTCAGAAGTGCTGGTTTAAATTCATTTCGAGGAGCAACGGATCCATCTGAGAAGTAAGTTTTTTTTTATTATTGTTCTAATCGCAATGTCCTAGTGTATGTAAACCGCAAAAAGACTGTTTAAATATGAATCGCGTCTGTGTGTGAATGAATGAACTGAACAGCTTTTACCAAACTATATTGCTATACTGAGATGAGTGAAAATCGACTGAAATATATTGAAATAAAATGTCTTTGTATAAGCAACGTATTAAACTGCAAATTAATATTTATATGCCCTAATATAGCCTATCATAAAAACAACAAACGATATGCCTATGTTACAGACGAAATATGAAAGACAACATTTCGTTGACTAGTTTTTGATAGATTATTAACTTTTTACTGTAAAATAGACTACTGCCACATCAAATAAGCTTTTGTTCACCAATTTCTGCTTAAATGTTAAATGTGTTAGGCTATGTTTGTTTTGTCAAAAATAAAGTCATCAACTAAGATATTATAGTGTTTGTTCCAATGTAGGCTTTATTCAAACTAATGAATCCTTAACTTTGAAATACGTATGATAAAATGTATACTTTAGTTTTTACAAAGAAATATTACACTTGAAATATTGTTATTTTAATTGTTGCTGTAATTGTTACATTTTTAATAAAATAGCAAAGAATATATTTACAAGGTAGATGTAAACAAAATCTTAAAAGGTCAATATAAGCCTTCTCTTCAAATTATTTTTATTCTGTTTTATTAGTGACAAATTTGGGGAGAGGATACATATCCAAATCTTTCTGAAAATACAGTATGAGAATTAACTACACAATTACTAGAAATGTTCACCTTGGATATTATACAATTTGCAAGCAAAAATACAAGTGGAAAAATACTATTTTTTTGTAGATATTTCCAACTGTGAACCAATCTTGTAGTATATATATATATAAATTTAATTGTTCAACCAATAATAAGCAGATATAATATAGATGAACAAATGATAAAGCTCGGGTTGCTGAATATTCAATAATTACTTCAAAAGCACTTATTGTTAATGATATGATTACAGATTATAACCTAGATGTGCTGTGTTTGACAGAAACCTGGCTAAAACCAGATGATTACATTACTTTAAATGAGTTCACCACACAAGATTACTGTCATAAACATGAGCCTCGTCTAAAAGGCGAGTAATATCTTCAGAATTACTGAGAAGTGTAGTTTCAAATATAATTCTTTTGAATTGTTGGTGCTTAATGTAACACTATCTAGTGTAAATGATAAATCACGTTTGAGATTTGTGCTGGCTACTGTTTACATGCCACCAGGGTACCATACAGACTTTATAAAAGAATTTGCTGAATTTCTATCAGAGTTAGTACTGGCTGCAGATAAAGTCCTAATAGTTGGTGATTTTAATACACATGTAGATAACGAAAAAGATGCATTGGGATTCGCATTTAAAAACATTCTTAACTCTATTGGAGTTAGACAACACGTGTCAGAACCTACTCATTGTCGTAATCATACTCTAGATCTAATATTATCACATGGAATCAATGTTGAAGCTGTTGAAATTCTCCAGCAGAGTGATGACATCTCAGATCATTATCTAGTCTCGTGTAAACTTAATTTAGCCAAGGCTGCAAAGCCGACTCCGTGTTACAAATATGTTAGACCTATCACTTCTGCCACTAAAAATTGCTTTATTAATAATCTTCCTGATCAGTTTCATGATCTCAGCATCCCAGACAGCTTAGAAGAACTCGATATTGCGACAGAAACTTTTAACTCTCTCTTTTCCAGCACTTTAGACACAGTTGCTCCGTTGCGCTTAAAGAAGGTCAAAGAAAATAGTCCAACGCCGTGGTACAACGAGCACACTCAGGCCCTAAAGAGAGCAGCCAGAAAAATGGAGCGAAACTGGAAGAAAACAAAACTAGAGGTATTTCGCATTTCATGGAAGGAGAGCTCGATTGCTTACAGAGAGGCCTTAAAAACTGCTAGATCTGCTTATTTTTCAATGCTATTAGAAGAAAATAAACACAACCCTAGGTATTTATTCGAAAAAGTTGCTAAACTGACGAAAAATAAAGTTTCAAGTCCAGAAGTTTGCAAACAGCACAACAGTAATGACTTTATGAACTTCTTCACTTATAAGATTGATAATATCAGAAAAAAAAATTATAACTATGCAACCGTCTACTACAGTATCGCATCAGACAGTGCATTGTTGTCTCACTGACGAAAAATTCGATTCGTTCATTGCTATAGGAGAGAAAAAAATTTCTTAACTCGTTAAATCATCTAAATTGACAACATGTATGTTAGACCCTATACCGACTAAACTATTGAAAGAGATGCTTCCGGAGGTCATAGATCCTCTTCTCAATATCATTAATTCATCTCTGTCACTATGATACGTACTGAAAACTTTTAAGCTGGCTATGATTAAACCACTAGTTAAAAAAACGCAACTTGATCCTACAGAATTAGTCAATTTATTTACAGTAGGGCTGCAACAACTAATCGATATAATCGATAATAATCGATTATGAAAATCGTTGTCAACGAATGTCATTATCGATTAGTTGCTCTGCTTACGTCACGGGGAGCATTTACTGGTGATTGGTTGAAACAGGCCTATCATGATGCGGCACACACGCAGACACACGCAAGGTCTCTCTCCCTGTGCCGCTCTGTCGTGCGCGCGCTACACAGTTTGGACTTTGGAGCACTCTCTTCTGTCTCGCATGCGCTCTCTTGCTTGCACGCTCTAGATTCCAGGAGTTTGAACTAATTTGCGGGCATCAGGGAGCCGCTATCAATATGCGGGAGACTCCCGGAACTTCCGGGAGACTTGGGATGTCTGTATTTTGTCTCGGGCATCAGGTTGTGCAATCATTTCGCTCGCAACATAAGTGATGGATTAAAATAGCGCTACGCAGAAATAGGCTAAATTAAAACGGTGTTTAGAAAGTGAAGCACTAAATATAAAGGCAGTTATTAACAGCAGCAGTAAAAGATTGTTTTTTAGTCACTGTAGTCAGTGGTTTTCAGCGAATGCTTGTGCACTAA
Organism: Gila orcuttii; assembly: GCA_026230005.1. Classification (NCBI taxonomy): domain Eukaryota; kingdom Metazoa; phylum Chordata; class Actinopteri; order Cypriniformes; family Leuciscidae; genus Gila; species Gila orcuttii. Next base: position 19,751,744 of record JAPDVR010000017.1, read on the forward strand.
TGCATCATTTTCTTGTCCTTTTAATCAAGCCTGTTTGCTGCGTCTCCATTCCGTTCTCTTTTTATAGCATTTGTCTTCTATTAAGTTTTAATTGTTTTACAAACACAATCTACTGCGGTTCTACTACGTTCACACGCTTCAGTCTTTCTGTATTTATTTTAGCAATTTATCCTTATAATTAATTGAATCTTAAATAAAAATTAAATTAATTTAATTGAACATGTTTTTGGTTTCTATCTTCACATCTGAACATGTCTGTGTAAATTAGTTTTTAACAAAAATTATGTTAAAACAATGTTGTATATAATTTAGATTTTTTTGTTTTTCATGGTTGTCAACTTGCCATCAGCAATTATCATTAAAAACAATGCAAATATTGATATTAGTAAAACTCAATGTGTGGCTTTTGTACACTTTTACACATAAATACCATGATTAAGGGTTTTATTTAGTTGTAATAAACAAAAAATCAAATTGAAATTTTATCCGATTAATCGAAAAAATAATCGTCCGATTAATCGATTATGAAAATAATCGTTAGTTGCAGCCCTAATTTACAGGCCGATCTCAAATCTACCTTTTCTGTCAAAGATACTAGAAAAGGCAGTATCCTCACAACTATGTTCCTTTTTAGAAAGAAATGGTATCTGCGAGGATTTTCAGTCAGGATTTAGACCGTATCATAGTACTGAGACAGCTCTCATTAGAGTCACAATTGATTTGCTCTTATCCGATCGTGGCTGTATCTCGCTATTGGTGTTACTTGATCTTAGTGCTGCATTTGATACTATTGACCACATCATTCTTTTAAATGGACTCGAACATTATGTTGGCATTAGTGGAATTGCATTAGCATGGTTTAAATCATACTTCTCTGACCGTTATCAGTTTGTAGCAGTAAATGAAGACATGTCTTATCGATCAAAAGTTCAGTATGGCGTACCACAATGCTCAGTACTAGGACCGTTGCTGTTCACTCTGTACATGCTACCCTTAGGAGATATCATTAGGAAACATGGCATTAGTTTTCACTGTTATGCTGATGATTCTCAGCTCCATATTTCTTCAAGCCCTGACGAAACTTACCAATTCACCAAATTAATGGAATGCATAGCTGATATAAAAAATTGGATGACTAGTAATTTCCTACTACTTAATTCTGAAAAAACAGAGATTCTAATTATTGGACAAAAAACTTCCTCACGTAATAACCTAGAATACTTGATGGCTGCTCTGTCAAGTCGTCGGTTAGGAACCTGGGTGTGCTCTTTGATAGCAATCTTTCATTTGAAAGTCACGTGAATAGTATCTGTAAAACCGCATTTTTCCATCTAAAAAATATATCTAAATTACGTCATATGCTCTCAATGACAAATGCAGAACAATTAGTTAATGCGTTCATGACATCAAAGCTAGATTACTGTAATGCTCTTATGGGTGGTTGCCCTGCACGCTTAATAAACAAACTACAGCTGGTCCAAAATGCAGCCGCTAGAGTTCTTACCAGAACCAGGAAGTATGACCATATTAGCCCGGTTCTGTCAACACTACATTGGCTCCCTATTAAACATCGTATAAATTTTAAAATATTGCTGATTACTTACAAAGCACTAAATGGTTTAGCTCCCTAGTACTTGAGCGAGCTCTTAACGCATTATACTCCATGTCTATTGCGATCTCAAAATTCTGGCCAGTTGATAATACCTAGAATATCAAAATCGTCTGCTGGCGGTAGATCCTTTTCCTATTTAGCACCAAAACTTTGGAACAATCTTCCTAACATTGTCCGGGAAGCAGACACAGTCTGTCAGTTCAAATTTAGACTAAAAACGCATCTCTTTGGCTTAGCATACACAACACATTATAGACTTCTTAAATTCAATGTTAGGCTGCATAGTTTAGATCAGCCGGAACCGGGAACACTTTACATAAATCCTGATGTACTTTGTACATCATAAAAAGGATGGCGTCTACGCTAATATTTGTCTATCTGTTTACCCCGAGGTTTACCGCGGTCCGCCGTATCCGGATCTGATGGAGGACCTGTGCCTGGACACAACGACAACGCAGTCCTGAAGTGTCAACTAGTCTCTCCCTTGTGAAGGCCTCCTTCCCTTTACCTCTGTACTGATAAAACGTTGTCGGGATAATTCAATTCCGATTCACGTGGCTACGCGGAAGCAATAAAAAATTCAGAATTAAAAGAATTTTATTAAAGAATTCATTAAAGAATTTTCTGTTAGAACAGTGTCGTGTTAGCTGCCCCTAAGTTAATAACTAATGATCGTTGCGACGGAAGTGAATCAATCAAAATTAACTTTAGCTGGACAATAACTTTATTCTAGAGCTGCAGTAAAGCCAAAACAATCTCTGTTACTTTAATTTGCTATTATCACTGTAAAGCTGCTTTGAAACAGTCCATATTGTTAAAAGCGCTATATAAATGAAGGTGACCTGACCTGACCCTTTCGATCATAATACTCCGCTTGTTTGGCTTGCTGTCTTTTAGCATGTTCTTGTGCGATTACCATTGCTTCCCTCAAGTCTTTCTCAAGAGACTGAACATACATGTGAACATTAACAGTCTCATTATTTAACATGACATTTTCAAACAGAATATCCATTGGTAATCTTGGTGTTCGGCCGAACATCAAGAAAAATGGTGGAAACCCATGGTCTCATGTCTTGTAAAGTTGTACGCGAAAGTAAGCATCTGTGGCCATTTAACTTTAGATCTTGGAGGCAGCGAACGAATCATATCACCCAGGGTATGGTTGAATCTCTCTGTTTGTCCATTACTCATGGGATGATATGGTGTTGTGTGCGATTTTCCCACACCCGACAATCTCAACAGTTCAACCATAAGGGAGCTCTCAAAATTCGCACCCCTGTCAGAATGTACCCGTCAAACACTTTTTCTCTGCGAGAGGGACGTCTTCCGCTCTCCACAAAGTCAAGTCGTCACATTTATTTATACAGCGCTTTTTACAATACAGATTGTTTCAAAGCAGCTTTACAGAGATAACAGAAAAATAATGCAAAAAAGTTTGTTTCCAGCAAAAAATAGTGTCACATTCCAGCTTAAGTAAGTTCAGTGACGTTTCATTTTTGTTTTAAAAAAGTTTAGTTCATTTATATATATATATATATATATATATATATATATATATATATATATATATATATATATATATATATATATATATATATATATAGCCACTCTGGAGTAAACCGTGATGCCATCGTCCAGCTTAGTTAAGTTCTTGTATAATAGTGTCAATGCAAGCAGATCAATATTATTGTTGAATATTAAATTAAATATTAAATTGAATGTCCCCAACTATGCAAGCCAAGCCAATGACAACAAAAGTGGAAAAGGCGACAGTGGCAAGGAACCAAAACTCCATCAGGTGGCAGAATGGAGAAAAAAAAACCAGGGGGCCAGTTCTCCTCTAGCCAATGAACAAACAGTGCATGATTATGATTCAGGCAGCATTATAGGTCAGAAGTCAGATTGGTCTGGAACAATCAGAATATTATCCAGTTCCATCTGATTGAAGATCGGAGTCACGCCGGCATGGGACGAGTTTGTTGAGGATCAGTGCTGATGGCTGTCGTGTCAATGAGGGCTTAACAGGGGAGAGTCTAGTTGACACAATCTTGCTAGGATTCTTGCTAGGTGTTGCTAGGATGTTCTGGGTGGTTACTATGAGGTTGCTATGGTGTTTCTAGGTGGTTGCTAGGGTGATCTGGGTGGTTGCTAGGGTATTCTGGGTGGTTGCTAGGGTGTTCTGGGTGGTTGCTAGGGTGTTCTGGGTGGTTGCTAGGGTGTTGCTAGGGTGTTCTGGGTGGTTGCAAGGCGGTTGCTAGGGTGTTTTGAGTTGTTATGGTGTTGCTAAGTGGTTGCTAGGGTATTCTGGGTGGTTGCTAGGGTGTTGCTAGGATGTTCTGGGTGGTTACTATGAGGTTGCTAGGGGGTTGCTATGGTGTTTCTAGGTGGTTGCTAGGGTGATCTGGGTGGTTGCCATGTTGTTGCTAGGTGGTTGCTAGGGTATTCTGGGTGTTGCTAGGTAGTTGCTAGGGTATTCTGGGTGGTTGGTAGTTGTCACAAATGGTTACTATAGGAGTTCTTAGCATTTTCTTGGCATGATTTAGCACTTACCTAATCACCATTAGCATGTAGCTATTCACAGCTAGCATGTGTAGCATATTGGAAGTTCTGTTTGCTAGCATGAGTCAAAAGAGACAACCCCCATCTCTATACGATGTTCTGATGCAGAGATATAGGTCTTGCAAAATGGTTGCTAGGGTACTCTGTTTGGTTGTTAGGGAGTTGGTTGGCAGCTGCCAGTCATGAAAGTCCAAAGGCTGCTTGTCAGTATGAATGATATAAACCAACTCCCATGCCTCTGTGACATTTAGAATGGAAGATATCCCTTCATGGATTTTAGTTGGTAAGGTGCTCAACAATTGTTGCTAGGGAGGGGCTAGGAAGTGTTGACATGATTCATGATTGGCTGTTTGCTGCCCAGAGTCAAACTTGTGTTAACCCCATCTCTATATGATGTTCTGATACAGAGATATAGGTCTTGGAAAATGGTTGCTAGGGTACTCTGTTTGGTTGCGAGGGAATGGCTTGGCAGCTGCCAGTCATCAAAGTCCAAAGGTTGCTTGTCAGTATGAATGATATAAACCAACTCCCATGCCTCTGTGACATTCAGAATGGAAGATATCCCTCTATAGATTTTAGTTGCTAAGGTGCTCGACAATGGTTGCTAGGGAGGGGATAGGAAGTGTTGAGGGGATTCATGATTGGCTGTTTGCTGCCCCGAGTCAAACGAGACCACCCTTGTGTTTCTATGACATTTCTATCCGGAGATATCCCTTTGATCTCTTTCATTAGAAGTCTATGGGACTTGTTGCTAAGGTGCTCTAAATGGTTGCTAGGGTGTGGCTTGATAGCTTCACAATGATCCTGAGAGACTGATTGGTCGTCTGAGTAAAATGAGCCCACCCCCTTGTCTCTATGACACTGTGATCCAGAGCTATGTTCAATACAAAATCCCTATGCAATTTACCATAGTAGGAAAAACACATGCATTTCATTTCCTTCACCATAGTAAGTCAATGGGGCAACTTTGGGCAGCTCCTGCCCCCCAGGGGTGCAACTTTTACCCCATTTTGAGGTATGCTCTAACAGAGCCTGCCAGCCTCTTTAAATGTGGCAAATCTCACGTTTCTGTGAAATCCTCGCTCGGAGCTGTGACTGTCAAATTGTTTCGCAATGTTAAGTCTATGCGTTTTTTTTTTTGCCGCTTTTTCGCCCCTGGGGCAAACACCGTACCCCCGATCTCTTAGAAAAGTCATAGCACTCCTCTCCTCAATCGGCCGCTCGATTTGACGCCTCACTCATCACTCTGTGATGTCAGCATGTATTTATTTACATAATTTATGTAATTTATTACCTATTTATTCTAAAAATCTTTATTAAACAAGTGCATTTAGTACCGCACTCGCCCTGCGGCCTCGTGCCTATGGCCTGTGGTTGCTAGGGTGCTGTAACTGGTTGCTATGGTGTGGCTATGAAGATTTAAGGCCAGTGCTTATTGGCTGCTGGCTAATATAAATCCTCTGAGGGAGAGAGAGAGGGAGAGAAACGCAGGGGTGTCAGGCCCTTTGTGTCTGTGTGTGTGAAAATGTCGGTTGGGATTTAAATTTCTGAAAATTCCGCAATGTTAAGTCAATGGGACTTTTTTGGCCGCTTTTTCGTCCGCTGTGCGAACATTGTACACCCAATCGCTTATAAAAGTCATAGCACACCTCTACTCAATGAGCCGGTCCATTTGACGCCTCACTCAGGGGTCTGTGATAAACGGTGCGGGACGAGTTACGCGCCAAACTTTGTGTGGAATAATTTTTGCAAGATAACACTAGTGTTGCCTTGCCTTTGGCAAGCACCACTAATAAGTATACAGAAGAACACTAGTATTGCTTTGCCTATGGCAAGCACCACTAATAATAATAAGTATGGAGAAGAACAATAGTGTTGCTTTGCAAGCACCACTAATAAGTATACAGAAGAACACTAGTGTTGCTTTGCCTATGGCAAGCACCACTAACTAGAATGTACATTTCCTGAAGAAAATGTGAAGTGGTGCTTGCAGTGGCAAAACTCACCACTCGGTTGCTAGAGTGTGGTACAAGATTGCATACAAGCCAACAAACATGTCTGTACGATGTTCTGGTGCTGAGATATGGCTTATTCATGTTGTTCAGGTGGTTGCTATGGTATTGCTAATCAGTTGCTAGGGTGTTCTGGGTGGTTGTTATGATGTTGCTAGGTGGTTACTAGGCAGTTGCTAGGGTGTTCTAAGTGGTTGCTATGGTGTTGCTAGGCAGTTGCTAGGATATTCTGGGTGGTTGCTAGGGCGTTGCTAGGCGGTTGCTAGGGTATTGTGGGTGGTTGCTAGAACGTTGCGGGTGGTTGCTAGGGCATTACTAGGCGGTTGCTAGGGTGTTCTGGGTGGTTGCTAGGGTGTTGCTAGTGTGTTCTGGGTGGTTGCTATGGTGTTGATAGGCGGTTGCTAGGGTATTCTTGGTGGTTGCTAGGGTGTTCTGGGTGGTTGCTAGGGTGTTCTAGGTGATTGCTATGGTGTTGCTAGGTGGTTGCTAGTGTGTTCTGGGTGGTTGCTAGTGTGTTCTGGGTGGTTGCTATGGTGTTGCTAGGCGGTTGCTAGGGTATTCTGGGTGGTTGCTAGGCGGTTGCTAGGGTGTTCTGGGTGGTTGCTATGGTGTTGCTAGGCGGTTGCTAGGGTATTCTGGGTGGTTGCTAGGGCGTTGCTAGGCGGTTGCTAGGGTGTTCTGGGTGGTTGCTATGGTGTTGCTAGGCGGTTGCTTGGGCGTTGCTAGGTGGTTGCTAGGGTGTTCTGGGTGGTTGCTATGGTGTTGCTAGGCGGTTGCTAGGGTATTTTTGTTGGTTGCTAGGGTGTTCTGGGTGGTTGTTATGATGCTACCAGGTGGTTGGTAGTTGTCACATAGTGGTTACTATGGAGTTTTTATAGAGTTCTTAGCATGTTCTAGGCATGGTTTAACATGTAACTAATCGCTTTTAGCATGTAGCTATTCACTGCTAGTGTGTAGCATGTTGGAAGTGCTGTTTGCTAGCATGAGTCAAAAGAGCCAACCCCCATGTTTCTACGATGTTCTGATGCAGAGATATAGGTATTGCTAAACGGTTGCTAGGGTACTCTGTTTAGTTGCTAGGGAGTGGCTTGGCAGCTGCCAATCATGAAACTTCAAAAGGCTGCTTGTCAGTGTGAATGATATAAACCAACCCCCATCTCTATACAATGTTCTGATGCAGAGATACAGGTCTTGCAAAATGGTTGCTAGGGTACTCTGTTTGGTTGCTAGGGAGTGGCTTGGCAGCTTCCAATCATGAAACTCCAAAGGCTGCTTGTCAGTATGAATGATATAAACCAACTCCCATGCCTCTGTGACATTCAGAATGGAAGATATCCCTCTATGGATTTTGGTTGCTAAGTTGCTCGACAATGGTTGCTAGGGAGGGGCTAGGAAGTGTTGAGGTGATTCATGATTGGCTGTTTGCTGCCCCGAGTCAAACGAGACCACCCTCATGTTTTTATGACAATTAAGTCCGGAGATATCCCTTTGATCTCTTTCAATGGAAGTCTATGGAACCTGTTGCTAAGGTGCTCTAAATGGTTGCTAGGGCGTGGCTTGATAGCTTCACAATGATCCTGAGAGACTGATTGGTCGTCTGAGTAATTGGTCGCCCTTGTCTCTATGACACTGTGATCCAGAGCTATGTTCAATACAAAATCCCTATGCAATTTACCATAGTAGGAAAAACACATGCATTTCATGGGCCGTCCTTCACCATAGTAAGTCAATGGGGCAACTTTGGGCAGCTCCTACCCCCCAGGGATGCAACTTTTACCCCATTTTGAGGTATGCTCTTACAGAGCCTGCCAGCCTCTTCAAATGTGGCAAATCACACGTTTCTGCTAAATCCTCGCTCGGAGCTATGACTCATCAAATTTTTTCGCAATGTTAAGTCAATGCATTTCTTTTGGCCGCTTTTTCGCCCCTCGGGCAAACATCGCACCCCCGATCGCTTAGAAAAGTCATAGCAATGACCTCTCCTCAATAGGCCGCTCGATTTGACGCCTCACTCAGGGGTCTGTGATGTCAGCATGTATTTATTTACATAATTTATGTAATTTATTACCTATTTATTCTAAAAATCTTTATTAAACAAGTGCATTTAGTAGAAAAGTCATAGCACACCTCTCCTCAATGAGCCGGTCGATTTGACGCCTCACTCAGGGGTCTGTGATAAACTGTGCGGGACGAGTTACGCGCCAAACTTTGTGTGGAATAATTTTTGCAAGATAACACTAGTGTTGTCTTGCCTTTGGCAAGCACCACTAATAATAAGTATACAGAAGAACACTAGTGTTGCTTTGCCTATGGCAAGTACCACTAATAAGTATGGAGAAGAACAATAGTGTTGCTTTGCAAGCACCACTAACTAGAATGTACATTTCCAGAAGAAAATGTGAAGTGGTGCTTGCAGTGGCAAAACTCGCCACACGGTTGCTAGGGTGTGATACATGATTGCATACGAGCCAACAAACATGCCTGTATGATGTTCTGGTGCTGAGATATGGCTTATTCATGTTGTTCAGTTGGTTGCTAGGGTGTTGCTAGGTGTTCGGAGTGGTTGCTAGGCAGTTGCTAGGGTGTTTTGGGTGGTTGCTAGGGTATTCTGGGTGGTTGCTAGGGTATTTTGGATGGTTGCTAGGGCGTTGCCAGGGTGTTCTGGGTGGTTGCTAGGCAGTTGCTAGGGTGTTCTGGGTGGTTGCTAGGCAGTTTCTAGGGTGTTCTGGGTGGTTGCTATGATGTTGCTAGGGTGTTCTGGGTGGTTGCTATGGTGTTGCTAGGCGGTTGCTAGGGTGTTCTGGGCGGTTGCTATGGTGTTGCTAGGCGGTTGCTAGGGTATTCTGGGTGTTGCTATGGTGTTGCTAGGGTTTTCTAGGTGGTTGCTAGGGCGTTGCTAGGTGGTTGCCACGGTGTTCTGGGTGGTTGCTAGGCGGTTGCTAGGGTGTTCTGGGCGGTTGCTATGGTGTTGCTAGGCGGTTGCTAGGGTGTTCTGGGTGGTTGCTATGGTGTTGATAGGGTATTCTGGGTGGTTGCTAGGGCATTGCTAGGTGGTTGCTAGGACGTTGCTAGGTGGTTGCTAAGTTGTTCTGGGTGGTTGCTATGGTGTTGCTAGGGTGTTGTGGGTGGTTGCTAGGCGGTTGCTAGGGTATTCTGGGTGGTTGCTATGGTGTTGATAGGCGGTTGCTAGGGTATTCTGGGTGGTTACTTTGTTACTAGGTGGTTGGTAGTTGTCACAGATGGTTACTATTGGAGTTTTTTGCATTTTTTAGCATGATTTAGCACTTACCTAATTGCTATTAGCATGTAGCTATTCACAGCTAGCATGTGTAGCATGTTGGAAGTCCTGTTTGCTAGCGTGAGTCAAAAGAACCAACCTCCATCTCTATACGATGTTCTGATGCAGAGATATATGTCTTGCAAAATGGTTGCTAGGGTACTCTGTTTGGTTGCTAGGGAGTGGCTTAGCAGCTGCCAATCATGAAACTCCAAAGACTGATTGTCAGTGTGAATGATATAAACCAACTCCCATGCCTCTGTGACATTCAGAATGGAAGATATCCCTCTATAGATTTTAGTTGCTAAGGTGCTCGACAATGGTTGCTAGGGAGGGACTAGGAAGTGTTGAGGGGCTTCATGATTGGCTGTGTGCTGCCCCGAGTCAAACGAGACCACCCTTGTGTTTCTATGACACTTCTATCCGGAGATATTCTTTTGACCTCTTTCAATGGAAGTCTATGGGACTTGTTGCTAAGGTGCTCTAAATGGTTGCTAGGGCGTGGCTTAATAGCTTCACAATGATCCTGAGAGACTGACTGGTCATCTGAGAAAAATGAGCCCGTCCCCTTGTCTCTATGACACTGTAATCCAAAGCTATGTTCAATACAAAATCCCTATGCAATATCCCATAGTATCCCTATCCCATAGTAAGTCAATGGGTCAAATTTGAGCAGCTCCTGCCCCCCAGGGGTGCAACTTTTACCCCATTGTGAGGTATGTTCTTACAGAGCCTGCCAGCCTCTTCAAATGTGGTAAATTACAAGTTTCTGAGAAATCATTGGTCAGTGCTACGAGTCGTCAAAGTTTGTGGCAATGTTAAGTCTATGGGATTTTTTTTACCCAATGATTTGCCCCTGGGGCAAACACCGTACCCCCGATCGGTAAGAAAAGTCACAGCACACCTCTCCTCAATAATCCGCACAATTTGACGCCTCAATCAGGGGTCTGAAGAGGCCTGCGGCCTCGTGCCTATCGCCCACGGTTGCTAGGGTGCTGTAACTGGTTGCTATGGTGTGGCTATGAAGATTTTAGGCCATTACTTATTGGCTGCTTGATAAAATAAATCCTCTGAGGGAGAGAGAGAGGGCTGTCAGGCCCTTTTCTGTGGGTGTGTGTGAAAGTGACAGTTGGGATTTGAATTTCTGAACATTCCGCAATGTTAAGTCAATGGGATTTTTTTGGCCGCTTTTTCGTCCGCTGTGCGAACATCGTACACCCGATCGCTTAGAAAAGTCATAGCACACCTCTCCTCAATGAGCCGCACGATTTGACGCCTCACTCAGAGGTCTGTGACAAAATTTGCGGGACGAGTTACGCGCCAAACTTTGTCCAGAATAATAAGAATAACTAGAATGTACATTTCCGGAAGAAAATGTGAAGTGGTGCTTGCAGTGGCAATACTCGCCACTCGGTTGCTAGGGTGTGGTACATGATTGCATACGAGCCAACAAACATGTCTGTACGATGTTCTGGTGCTGAGATATGGCTTATTTATGTTGTTCAGGTGGTTGCTAGGGTGTTTTGGGTGGTTTCTAGGGTATTCTGGGTGGTTGCTAGGGCGTTGCTAGCCGGTTGCTAGGGTATTCTGGGTGGTTGCTAGGGCGTTGCTAGGGTGTTCTGGGTGGTTGCTAGGCGGTTGCTAGGGTATTCTGGGTGGTTGCTAGGGCATTGCTAGGCGGTTGCTAGGGTGTTCTGGGTGGTTGCTAGGCGGTTGCTAGGGTATTCTGGGTGGTTGCTATGGTGTTGCTAGGCGGTTGCTAGGGTATTCTGGGTGGTTGCTAGGGCGTTGCTAGGCGGTTGCTAGAAAAACTAGAAAAATTGCATTTCCTGCGGAACATGCGTGTGATTGCTTGAAATGCTTAAATGAAATGCACAAACAACTGCAAAATATTGCTAAACAAGCTGAGATGCACAAACAACTGCAAAACAGAGCAAAAATGCAAAATAAGCTTAATTCAAATGCATTAATAAGCTGAAATGCAAAAAAAGATTAAAAAAAATTGTAGAAAACTAAAGAGTTTAATTAGAGAGGTAGAGAAGTAGACAGGTAAATAAATAAAGGGGTAGAGAAAGAGACAGAGGTAGAGAAGTAGAGGAGAACAAAAAAAGAAAGGTATAGATAGATAGATAGATAGATAGATAGATAGATAGATAGATAGATAGATAATTTGGACACAGAAAGTCAAATAGTTAGACAGGCAGATAGATAGAAGAGGATAAAAGGAGGAGTAGAAAGGAGAAGAAGAGATTAGGAAAGGAGGGGAGAAGAGGAGGACAGGAGGAGTAGAGGATGGAAGGAGGAGAAGAGGAGGGAAGAGGGAGGGAGAACAGGAGAAGCAGAAGCATAAATGCAACAAAAACCTGTAGTAATTAAAGTTCCTTCAGAAAAGAGCTCAGTGACTGTCCACCAATCAGAACACAGGAGCAATTATGTGTGTCTCCCTTTGATCTTGTCTAATCAACATCACCTGTGCAATCAGCTTTCCTATTTAGACAGATGCCAAAATCGCTGATACTTGGCCTCAAACAAACCTCCCTAGAGACAAAACTATAGGTTGTATCGTCGAAATGACCTGACCATGAGCGAGACAAGGCCTTTGTGAACGATGTGATGTATTTTTTGTGTGGATAGAGTTGAAAAAAGGGACCACTTTGGCGAGTTGAAAAACTGGTCCGTAATGCTCTGATCACTAAAGTTTGACCTGAATTTATAATTGCTGCCAATGGAGGATTGTCTGTCAATCTTGTCCTTTGTAAGGACACACGGAGAAAAAATGAGGGATTTACTAAACACACGTGAGGAACCACAACAAAAATACCTACGTTTCAAGTATAATTACATGCCCGAAGAGTTACAATTGTGGCCAGGCCATCGATTTAAAAATTATTTTTTACGATTAATTTTCAAGCTGGCTCACTCTAGCGGATGACATCACGTGCTCTAGCTCTGAACAGTCTCTCTCATCCGCACTTAAATGTTAAAAAAATGCACAAAAAGCTTAATAGTTTAAAAATTATAAAAGTTATAAAAAAGAAAAATAATAGCACACAAGTCATTAAAAAGCTGAACATTTTGATACTTGAATGGTTTTTGTAGCACAAAGTAGAGAGGAGTTGAAAGCGACCACGGAAGAATACGGAATAATAATAAAGATTTGGATTTCAATAGTGTGAATGCTTGAAGCATTCACACTAATAATAATAAGTATGGAGAAAAACAATAGTGTTGCTTTGCAAGCACCACTAATAATAACTAGAAAAATTGCATTTCCTGCGGAACATGCGTGTGAATGCTTGAAATGCTTAAATGATAGTGGTGGGGGAAAAAATCGATTCTGTTCGGTATCGCGATATTTTGCGCACGCAATTATATTGATACAGTAGCGCAAAGTATTGCGATATTTAATTATAAAATTATCTGTTTTACTTTCCGGTTTTCTCAGAGTTTAATCTGATCATTTACATTTGCGTATTACATCCACAAGGTGGCGCTTGTTGCGGTGCTTTGTTGTCTACATTCAACAGCAAATTCAAATAAAAATGGCTTCACTATTGGTTGTACACGACGCTCCGTCTTCTTTCAAATCGAAAGTGTGGTTAAATTTCGGTTTTATGATTATTCTCAGTTTTATGTTACTCTATGTCTGCTTTATGTTACTCTATTGTATTTAAATAATTTTAAGTTATGTGCTGGGAGCTCAGTGAGCTTTGTTTGTTTCATAATTCATATTAAATATTACCTGCTCGGTCCTGTCTGTCAGCGCGTTGTCAGTGTCCTCTATTTTTCACTGCTTGAGTACATGGGTTGAAATCCCCCCCTAAACCCTCATTCACTAAGTTAGGCCTATTCCCTAAGTTAGTCCACTAATACTGTTCACTTGAAGGAGTGAATGAAAACAAGTGAGCGAATTCGGACAGGCGTTGAGCGTAACGTTACATAAGCTGTAGCCTACATTCGTTAATGCAGTGCAATGTGGGCCAGAGACGAGATCTGACACGCGTCCCATTTTCTCACAAATCTCTATGTTCATTTAAGACTTTATTTAAATAATTTAAGATTGCTCTTATGAGGACACTCGACAAAACGGACATTTTGGCATAATTTGTGTGTTATGGTTTGTTCAAGCCCGAAAGAGAACTCGATACTGACGCGCGTCTTTTCTGTGGGTCGTGTGTGTGTGTGTAATACAGGCAGGATTTAACGGATACTGCGTAATTGCGTTAAACATGTTTAACGCTGTAAACTTTTTTTTGTTTTTGTTGCGGTGCCGCGGTGGGCAAGTGATGAAACCAGTGTTGCGACTGAACACCGTGTAACACCGGTAACACCGACTATTGTAGCAAGCCTAGAGCTCACCATTCATGTGAGAGGTCTCCTATTCAGAGAATAATTATGTCCTGTCCTGTAATAAGGTCCCGTGTCCTGAATGTTCAAGAACAAGTTTTCAAGTTTTTGCTCTACCCTCCTAAGTTTTTGCACTAGCACTTTTGCACTGTGTAGAAGATAATGTTTACAGAATTAAATGTGACATTTAAAGTGAGTTGAGCAGTCTTATTTTCCTAATTTTTTGTAATGCCTTTGAATAATATGGGGGACATGAATCGCAATATCGCAGAATTGAATCGCAATACTTGCTGTATCGCAATATATTGAGAATCGCAATAATATTGAATCGTGGCCCAAATATCGCAATACTATCGAATCGTCACATTTTTGACAATTCCCACCCCTATTAAATGAAATGCACAAACAACTGCAAAATATTGCTAAACAAGCTGAGATGCACAAACAACTGCAAAACAGAGCAAAAATGCAAAACAAGCTTAATTCAAATGCATTAATAAGCTGAAATGCAAAAAAAGATAAAAAAAATTGTAGAAAACTAAAGAGTTTAATTAGAGAGGTAGAGAAGTAGACAGAGGTAAATAAATAAAGGGGTAGAGAAAGAGACAGAGGTAGAGAAGTAAAGGAGAACAAAAAAAGAAAGGTAGAGAAAGACAGAGAGATAGATAGATAGATAGATAGATAGATAGATAGATAGATAATTTGGACACAGAAAGTCAAATAGTTAGACAGGCAGATAGATAGAAGAGGATAAAAGGAGGAGTAGAAAGGAGAAGAACAGATTAGGAAAGGAGGGGAGAAGAGGAGGACAGGAGGAGTAGAGGATGGAAGGAGGAGAAGAGGAGGGACGAGGGAGGGAGAACAGGAGAAGCAGAAGCATAAATGCAACAAAAACCTATAGTAATTAAAGTTCCTTCAGAAAAGAGCTCAGTGACTGTCCACCAATCAGAACACAGGAGCAATTATGTGTGTCTCCCTTTGATCTTGTCTAATCAACATCACCTGTGCAATCAGCTTTCCTATTTAGACAGAGGCCAAAATCGCTGATACTTGGCCTCAAACAAACCTCCCTAGAGACAAAACTATAGGTTGTATCGGCGAAATGACCTGACCATGAGCGAGACAAGGCCTTTGTGAACGATGTGATGTATTTTTTGTGTGGATAGAGTTGAAAAAAGGGACCACTTTGGCGAGTTGAAAAACTGGTCCGTAATGCTCTGATCACTAAAGTTTGACCTGAATTTATAATTGCTGCCAATGGAGGATTGTCTGTCACTCATGTCCTTTGGAAGGACACAGAGGAAAAATTATAAGTCCGAGGGATTTACTAAACACACATGAGGAACCACAACAAAAATACCTACGTTTCAAGTATAATTACATGCCCGAAGAGTTAAAATTGTGGCCAGGCCAGCGATTTAAAAATTATTTTTTACGATCAATTTTCAAGCTGGCTCACTCTAGCAGATGACATCACGTGCTCTAGCTCTGAACAGTCTCTCTCATCCGCACTTAAATGTTAAAAAAAATGCACAAAAAGCTTAATAGTTTAAAAATTATAAAAGGTATAAAAAAGAAAAATAATAGCACACAAGTCATTGAAAAGCTGAACATTTTGATACTTGAATGGTTTTTGTAGCACAAAGTAGAGAGGAGTTGAAAGCGACCACGGAAGAATACGGAATAATAATAAAGATTTGGATTTCAATAGTGTGAATGCTTGAAGCATTCACACTAACTAGAAAAATTGCATTTCATGCGGAACATGCGTGTGAATGCTTGAAATGCTTAAATGAAATGCACAAACAACTGCAAAATATTGCTAAACAAGCTGAGATGCACAAACAACTGCAAAACAGAGCAAAAATGCAAAAAAAGCTTAATTCAAATGCATTAATAAGCTGAAATGCAAAAAAAGATTAAAAAAAATTGTAGAAAACTAAAGAGTTTAATTAGAGAGGTAGAGAAGTAGACAGAGGTAAATAAATAAAAGGGTAGAGAGAGACAGAGGTAGAGAAGTAAAGGAGAACAAAAAAAGAAAGGTATAGATAGATAGATAGATAGATAATAGATAGATAGATAATTTGGACACAGAAAGTCAAATAGTTAGACAGGCAGATGGATAGAAGAGGATAAAAGGAGGAGTAGAAAGGAGAAGAAGAGATTAGGAAATGAGGGGGGAAGAGGAGGACAGGAGGAGTAGAGGATGGAAGGAGGAGAAGAGGAGGGAAGAGGGAGGGAGAACAGGAGAAGCAGAAGCATAAATGCAACAAAAACCTGTAGTAATTAAAGTTCCTTCAGAAAAGAGCTCAGTGACTGTCCACCAATCAGAACACAGGAGCAATTATGTGTGTCTCCCTTTGATCTGTGCTAATCAACATCACCTGTGCAATCAGCTTTCCTATTTAGACAGAGGCCAAAATCGCTGATACTTGGCCTCGAACAAACCTCCCTAGAGACAAAACTATAGGTTGTATCGGCGAAATGACTTGACCGTGAGCGAGACAAGGCCTTTGTGAACGATGTGATGTATTTTTTGTGTGGATAGAGTTGAAAAAAGGGACCACTTTGGCAAGTTGAAAACTGGTCCGTAATGCTCTGATCACTAAAGTTTGACCTGAATTTATAATTGCTGCCAATGGAGGATTGTCTGTCACTCTTGTCCTTTGGAAGGACACAGAGGAAAAAGTGTAAATCTGAGGGATTTACTAAACACACGTGAGTAACCACAACAAAAATACCTACGTTTCAAGTATAATTACATGCCTGAAGAGTTAAAATTGTGGCCAGGCCAGCGATATAAAAATTATTTTTTACGATTAATTTTCAAGCTGGCTCACTCTAGCGGATGACATCACGTGCTCTAGCTCTGAACAGTCTCTCTCATCCGCACTTAAATGTTAAAAAAAATGCACAAAAAGCTTAATAGTTTAAAAATTATAAAAGGTATAAAAAAGAAAAATAATAGCACACAAGTCCTTGAAAAGCTGAACATTTTGATACTTGAATGGTTTTTGTAGCACAAAGTAGAGAGGAGTTGAAAGCGACCACGGAAGAATACGGAATAATAATAAAGATTTGGATTTCAATAGTGTGAATGCTTGAAGCATTCACACTAATAAGTATGGAGAAGAACAATAGTGTTGCTTTGCAAGCACCACTAAAAATAAGTATGGAGAAGAACACTAGTGATGCCTTGCCTTTGGCAAGCACCACTAATAATAAGTATGCACAATAACAATAGTGATGCCTTGCCTTTGGCAAGCACCACTAATAAGTATGGAGAAGAACACTAGTGATGCCTTGCCTTTGGCAAGCACCACTAATAAGAATAAGTATGGAGAAGAACACTAGTGATGCCTTGCCTTTGGCAAGCATCACTAATAAGTATGGAGAAGAACACTAGTGATGCCTTGCCTTTGGCAAGCACCACTAATAATAATAAGTATGGAGAAGAACACTAGTGATGCCTTGCCTTTGGCAA
Organism: Gila orcuttii; assembly: GCA_026230005.1. Taxonomy (NCBI): domain Eukaryota; kingdom Metazoa; phylum Chordata; class Actinopteri; order Cypriniformes; family Leuciscidae; genus Gila; species Gila orcuttii. The sequence goes on from JAPDVR010000017.1 coordinate 19,769,035, forward strand.
GCACCACTAATAAGTATGGAGAAGAACACTAGTGATGCCTTACCTTTGGCAAGCACCACTAATAATAATAATACACAAATGTACCATTCAGAAACGTTTTGTAAGAGTCGTGTTTGGGGAGGTTCAGCTTGACTCTCTTCATTGCCGCTTTCTGGGTCTGATTCTGGCTCAAACTGAAACGGCAGTATTGACACGATTATTTACATTTGACCGGAGCACATGCAACTCTCGCCCGTAAAGGTAATGGGTGTGAAGTTTCCGGACAACGTGCGCTACGCAGTTTAGCCAATTGCAACACACCGGCCCAACTAACCAGTCTGAGCCCATTGCCTGTTTTTGATGGAGTGGTTTCGTAGAATCAGGAAGTCAACCGGTCGTTCAAATGACAGAGGAGAAAGCGGCTTACAATAAAGGTGAAATTTATGAAAAATAAGGCTTTAAAAAACAAACAAACACGAAGACATGTTATATTGCACCCCATAAACACAATCATGCAAAAAAAAAAAAGCAGTAAACCACCCCTTTAATAACAATTCATGGTGCAAACCGAATTATTTCTGCTGTGGCACAGCTCTAAAAAGACAGTAACAGTCACTATTCAGTGAGTCAATTAAAAGAAAGTCTCATCTGCTAAATCTTACTTGTCTTTCTTCTGCTTAGTTGCATTGCCCCTGGATGCGCTTACTGGCTGCTTAATTTATCCTTCATATTTTATCACAGGAGGTTGCTTTATGGTCTGTTTGGGGGGAATAGTTCAGCTCTCCTAGTCTAATTCATGTGAGTGTCCCCTAATGCTGCTGCTGTCCCCTGACTCTCTGCTAAATTCATGGTGCTCATGAATGGTCAGGAGACTCATCTGAACTGAAACATATTGCCCACTAATTCGTGTTTATTCATAAAGTTTTCTAAGCATTCTAATTGTCTAATTCCATCTCTTGTCTTATCCACAAGAGGTTGCCAGGTGTGGTTTGTTTGGGGGGGAATAGTTCTGCTCTCCCAGTACTAAACTGTGAGCGTTCCATAATGCTGCTGCTGTCCTCTGACTCTCTGCTATTTCATGGTGCTCATGAAAGGTCAGAGGACTCCCTGAACAGAGCCATACCGCCAAATTTTAATTATCAACTTGAATTGCAATTTATTCAATACAAATGTCCTAATCATTTTTATTATCGTGTGTTCTTGACTTAATGGACCTGACAGAAATTGAGCGTCAGTGTCAGTTCTGGCAGGCCAAGTAGTCAAGATGCTGCTAACGCTATTGGCCAACAACACGGTCTCATCAGCGATCTGCTCAGCTGAGCTGCATCAGCGCATCAGCTGTTCATCTCCCCTCGCTGCTAATGACTACGCTCAAATCAGGGCGCCCTATTTAAGCAGATTCAGTTCGCTCCTAACTGCTTGCTGCTCGCTCTCTGCAACCCACCACCTCCCCAGCTCCTCCTTGTCGTGTATAACGTGGCATTTGCTATTATGTCATCGTTGCTGCTCTGTTCATATGGGGGAATAGTTCTGCTCTCCCAGTACTAAACTGTGAGCGTTCCCTAATGCTGCTGCTGTCCTCTGACTCTCTGCTATTTCATGGTGCTCATGAAAGGTCAGAGGACTCCCTGAACAGAGCCATACTGCCAAATTTTAATTATCAACTTGAATTGCAATTTTTTCAATACAAATTTCCTAATCATTTTTATTTTCATGTGTGTTCTTGACTTAATGGACCTGACAGAAATCAGATAGCTGTCCGATCTGAGAAAACGCATGAAGTGGCCAGGTGGCCTGATGTTTATCCGCTGGTGTATGCGTCGAGCCGGCAAGTGTGTGTGTGCGTGTGGGGACTGTGTGGTAGAGCGAGGGAGAAGTGAGAGAGTGACGGCGATTAGCTTTGGAACGAGTAGCGACTCTAGAGTCATATTGAGTCTCCCTCTGACCACTTTGGGAAATCTGTAGCATGAAAAGTTAACCCTGTCCTTGATTTCATGTTGTTTATGGAGAAGGAGAACCAGGAAATGAGTCGGGCTAAATGCAACGCTACCAAGCGACGCGTATTTGTCGAGAGGTGCATGACGGATGGGACGCATCATAAACAAAATATCAATAATTATCGCAAGACTTTCGATATAATATCGGGCAACTATTCACCGTGGTGGGCCCCGGAGCAGGTTCTGGTAATGGAACAAGAAGTGAAAACCCTGTTAAAGAAAGGGGCCATAGAATATGTACCTCCCTCCAACAGGAAAACCGTGTTCTACAGCCGGTATTTCATAATTCCAAAGAAGGATGGGGGTTGCGTCCCATTTTGGATCTTCGAGTGCTAAACGAGTCAGTCATGCAACTAAAGTTCAAAATGTTAACACTGAGACAAATCGTGCCACAGATCAGATCCGAGGACTGGTTTGTCACGATAGATCTCAAGGACGCATACTTCCATATATCCATCCTTCCATATAACAGGAAATTCCTGAGGTTCACTTTCGGGGGCAAAGCTTACCAATATCGAGTTCTTCCGTTCGGCCTAGCACTTTCACGAAATGCACAGATGCAGCTCTGGTGCCTCTGTGCCTGCAGGGTATTCGCATCATGAACTACATCGACGATTGTTTGATTCTGGCACAGTCGCATCAGTTGGCGGTCCAGCATCGAGATGTTGTCCTCGCCCACATGAAAGAGTTGGGGTTACGGCTAAACGCCAAAGAGTGTGCTTTTTCCACTACAGAGGACCACTTTTCTAGGCGTGGTTTAGGACTCAATGTTGTTGCAGGCACGTCTGTCACCGACAAGCATAGAGTCCATCCTTGCGGCTGTGAAAAGAATAAAGCTAGACCAGTCACTCACTGTCAAACAGTTTCAGAGGCTGTTGGGTCTGATGGCAGCAGCGTCCAATGTGATACCTTTTGGACTGTTGTACATGAGACCCCAGCAGTGGTGGCTCAGGACCAAAGAGGTTTCCCTGAGGTTATGTGGAAGAAACCCTGGTTCCTGTCCCAGGGTCCCATGTTGGGAGCTTCTTGTTGTCGCAAGATGCTAACGGCAGATGCCTCTCTCACGAGCTGGGAAGCGATCCTAGAAGGACGCTCGACTCAGGGTCTGTGGAGGGACCACCATCTCTTACTGCAAATCAACTGTCTGGAGTTCAGGAGGGCCCTTCTATCCCAAGCAGGGGGCTCATTTGTTCACCCCCGTCCAGAACTGTGGAACCTGTGGGCTTGGCCTCTGAGGGGGCCCAGCTCATAGGGACAGGTCTCTCAACTGAGGTTGTAGAGACCATTCTACATTCTAGAGTTCCCTCCATGAGGAAACTTTATGGCTTGAAGTGGAGATTATTCACTTCATGGTGTATTCACTTCATTTCAGTTTTCAGACGCTTGGAATTTGCACCTGGCATGGTTAAAGCGTTCCTTCATCCTAGACCAGGTTATGTTCCTAAGGTCCCCACCAATGTGGCCAGACTTATCATGATGCAGGCCTTTTGTCATCCTCCTTTCCAGAAACTACACCAGGGTCCCAGGGGCTCTCACCCTAGTGCTGCTCCTCGCAATTTCACACTGGACAGACACTTGTCGCTATGGTGGCATTGGTTTAAACGTTCCCTTAGCGTCAATCAACGCAGCGAGAGTTCCCTTGAAAGGGAATGCCTCGGTTACGACTGTAATCTCAGTTCCCTGAAGAGGTAATGAGACGTTGCGTCACCATGCCTATCTCATATGTGCCTGTCAGCGACTACTTCAGACTTTTACGAAGCTAGCGTGGCTCTGTTTTAGACAGGCTTTATAGTTTCCTGGTTTATGACATCACCCACCTCCGACGTTCTGTCACACCATTGGACTGATTTTACATGTGCTGCAAGACGTCATCACGTGAATCGTTCCCTTAGCATCAATCGACGCAGCGTCTCGTTCCCTCTTCAGGGAACCGAGGATGCAGTTGTAACCGTTTTTAACCACAATAGAGGCGTTTGGCCACCATAGAACAATTTACTATGTAATGCTGGTAGCAGAGATGGGGGACTCGAGTCACATGACTTGACTCGAGTCTGACTCGAGTCGCAAATTTAAGGACTTGAGACTTGCTTGACTAAATGAGAAAATGACTTGACTTGACTTTGACTTGATCCAATGACTCGAGACTTGACTTGAACTGTATGACTCGAAAATGACTTCATATACATTTTTATATAAATCATCGCAACATCAATTGATGAACAAAATGAAAGCAACGGAACCATTGACGCCAATCATCAGATTCTGCGCAATTGCGTGACGCTGCACAGAAAAAACATACAGCGCGGTGAGCGCGCTAAATACAAAAACATTTCCAGCATAGAAAACTGTTAATGATGTATTGTCGTGTTTTATGTTTCTCTTGAATCAGGCCAGATGTTAGGCCTATCAGGGGGTAAAATGCGAGTGGAATTAATATGCACCCAAAATTCAAGATGTTGAAAAAATGTCCCTAGTATGAGTTATTTTTATATTTATAACATATTAAAATTATTATAAAAAATATTTCCAGAATATTGGCGCGATTGCAAATGTGATAATGATTTTATACAACAGTTCAATAAACAAAGTAAATATTGTGGTGTGACATTTTAGACATAATATTGTAAATGTTCTCTGTTTTTGCTCTATTTCTCCAATGACAGTAGTTCCAAACAAGCCACAGAAAAAGAGTTGTACCTATCCGAACAAATCCAGGGTTTTTGTGATTCAGTGACCTAGTTGCTTAGTTCAGAATGAATCCGCCCCTTTAAATGAATCAGTTGAATGAATGCTTCTATGACTCGCTCATTAAGATGGTGATTTGGCGCCACCCATTGGCGGTTTTAATTTCATAATTAAAAAAATATAATTTATTATTTTTTAGCATCTAATTTTTTCTATATTAAAATGATTATATTTAATATAATATTTATTTATTTATCATTAATCTCATAACATTATGTATGGTGTTGTATTTGCAGTGTAAATGCATGGTTAGAAAAAAAAAGGTTAGAACATAGTTAGAAAAAAATGGCCCTCGAAATCAATTTAAGGGGTCAAATATGGGCTATTAATGGGAAAGTTAATGTCTGCCGGTGATATTGCATAATAAAATATATAAGCAAAGTTAAACATATGACATTTACTATAAAACCAATATAATTAATGTATCACACTTGTGAATTTACCTTCAAATGTAGGCCTATTATCTTATGTAGGCCTATCAAAATTTTTCATATAATTTTTATTATATTAATAATAATTCCAAATTTTGATAATCATAAATACATGCTGTAATAAATTATACGAATAATGATTATTATTAATATTACGATATAAATGTATAAGAAAGGTAATCAAGGTAATCAAAAATAAATAAGGTTGAGGCCAATATAAATATTTTTTCTGTTTGGTATTGTAACTTGACTTGGACTTGACTTGACCCTTAGCAGGACTCGACTTGACTTGCTTGAAGTGAACCATTGACTTGACTTGACTTGACTTGGTAGTGTGTACTGCGACTTGTTGACTTGCTTGAGACTTGATGGTAGGGACTTGAGACTTACTTGTGACTTGAACATGTGTGACTTACTCCCACCTCTGGCTGGTAGTACACCACCATACCTAAAAAGGACCTGATTTTACTTGCCGATAGTGTAACACAATCACTCCATCAAATCTTTCTCAGACATGCTTATGATTGCCTCAATTTTTGCTGGATCACTGGCCACCCCCTTTTCAGACAAAATATGACCCAAAAAGTTTACAGACTTCCTCAAAAACCTACATTTTGAAGGAGACAATTTCAAATTGTGGTCTTTTAGACGCCGAAACACCATCTCAAGTCTCTCCTAACTCTCTTCTTCAGTCTTCCCGAAAACCAATAAATCATCTAAATAACAAAGAAGGCTCAAGAAGTTCTGGTCACCAAACACAGTCAACATCATTCTCATAAAAGTTGCTGGGCTGTTGCACAGTCCTTGGGGTAATCGATTATATTCGTGGAGCCCCAATGGTGAACAGAACGCTGTGAACTTCCTGTCATCTTCATGCAATGGGATGTTATAGTACCCAGAAGTCAGATCCATTGTACTAAAGTATGCATTCCCTCCCAATTGTAACGAATGGCCTTAATCAAAATGCCCTAGTCATCAGAAAACCTTCCCCCTCTCCCGTTGTCATCGGCCCTAAAACCAGTTCTCTTCAAAGGCAGTTATCACCTCGGCGCCACTGAACGATCTCAGCAAGAGACTGTGTCTACAAGCCTCAAAAGACAGCACAAGAGACACTAGCCATTTGGCAAAATACTATAGAGACAAACTCCAATACACAAAGGACATTTACTCCATTCTTACCCACAAACTTTCCCAAATGTTTATAGTATTTCTCCTGTTTTATGCATGCCCCTATGTTTTATTAGTTATGACTAGTTATGATTCTTTAGTTATGTTAGAGTAACTTTCAAATTTTGATATCCAAAGTCTTCAAATCCCCATCTTTCTTGGTATCAAAATAATCCTCTTTTGATTTTATAATCAATGGTGTACAATATGTTATGATAAATTGCATCATGATATTTTTACCATACTTTTGTGTAAAGACTGCACAAATTATCCATGCCAGCATGAACATGCCAATGGAGATAAAATGGAACAAAGACTTTCTCCCGGTCATCTTTGATTGGTCACCTCATCAGGTGTGAACTGAGAGGACCTTTAAGAGTGTCTGATTAGTTCAGATCTTTGCTCAATCTCTTTGAGACAACATTTCCTGTTTTCTTGCGGCAACTTCCTCTTCAAGTTAACTTCTTTGGATTCGATGTGGACCAAGTTAATTTCTTTGGACTCAACGTGGACCACCCCAAGAACCCAAATGAACGCTTCAGCGCACTCCTGGCAAAATCATCAAGAATCTCCTGCATCTGGACTTGTTCAGCAACCAAAGTCAATGCAAGTACCCGTTCGCAGCCTTTAGATGCGTTCTAAGTTATTGTCCCCCCTTTAACCCTCTGGGGACCAAAAACGCGCCCCCGCGTTTTGCTCGTTTTTTTTCACATAGCAGGAAAATAGACTTAAAATACCTCTGTCATTTTTGGTCATACAGACTTAAGAAATATAAAAAAATAAACTGATGAATGTCTTTTTTTATGTGTCCACTTAAAATCGAAATAAAATATTGTGCTTTTGTAAAATAAAGAAAATAAACAGGGTGCGCTTTCTGTCTCTCCGTTAACCTTTTTTTTCTGGAGCACGTCTCTAAACTTAAACAAAACTCAGCGAATACTATTCACCCAGGCATGAGCAATATATCTTTATAATCATTTAAGTTTGTCCTTTTAAAATATCTAATTCAAAACTAAAATAAATATTCTCTTTTTATGTAATCTATAAAAAAAGAGAGAGGTGTCAGCCGATCTCATTATCGTTCTCTCAGCTCATTATTCTGCTAATGTGACACGCCCACGGAGAGCGCGCCTATTAAAATGCAAATGATCTGAAGCAACACATGCAAACGTGTAAACGCCCCTCATAAACGTGATAACACAACAAATTTAATCATCAGATTAATTTACTATTTCATCTTGCGAGGCTGTCAGGAAAAATCCTGGGACATTTACCTCAGAACATGTGCTGGTTTATTTTCATTTCGAGGAGCGACGGATCTAGCCGAGAATTGTAAGTTTTTTTTATTCTTGTGCTTTGTTCAAATCGCGATATGGAATAGTGTCTGTAAACGCAAAAAGACTGTTTAAATTTGAATCACGTTTCTGTGTGTGAATGAATTAATGGCACAGATGGGCGCTGTTGTTTATGTTTACTATGTTACAGATGAAATATGAAAGACAACATTTCGTAGTTTTGGATAGATTATAAAATTTTTATTCTAAAATATCAAATAAGCGTTTGTTAGCCAGTTTCTGCTCATATGTTAAATATATAGTAGGCTATGTTCTGTCAAAAATAAACTCATCAACTAAGATGTTATTATAGTGTTTGTACCAATGTAAGCTATATCAAACTAATGAATCCTTAACTTTAAAATATGTATGACCAAATGTTTTGGCCTACTTTTAAAAAGAAATTTAATAAGAAATTTATGGGAAAAGACAATTTTCTTTTCAAGATGATTCCAACTCTAACTTTGAACAAATTCTGTAGAATGGCCCATATAGCCTATTTGAACAGGATTTGTTTCCAGGAATGACTATGTACTAAAAATGTGCTTTTGACTTTCATTTATATTTGGAATATATATTTACACTGCCGTTCAAAAGTTTGGGGTCGGTACCATTTTAAATGTTTTTAAAAGAAGTCACTTATGCTCACCAATGCTGTATTTATTTCATTAAAAATACAACAAAAAACAGTAATACAGTGAAATATTATTACAATTTAAAATAACTGTTTTCGATTTTAATATATTTTAAAATATTATTTATTCCTGTGATCAAAGTTGAATTTTCAGCATCATTACTCCAGTCTTCAGTCACATGATCCTTCAGAAATCATTCTGATATGAGGATTTGATGCTCAAGAAACATTTATGATTATGATCAATGTTGAAAACAGTTGTGTACCATTTTTTTAGGATTCTTTGATGAACAGAAAGTTAAAAACAACCGCATTTATTTGAAATAGAATATTTTGAAACATTTCCCCCAAAAAATAAAATAAAAATACTTACTGACCCCAAAGTTTTGAACAGTAGTGTTTAATGTTACAAAAGATTTTATTTCAGATAAATGCTGTTCTTTTGAACTTTCTATTTATCAAAGAATCCTGAAATAAAAATGTAAATAACTGTTTTCAACATTGATAATAATGAGAGATGTTTCTTGAGCATCAAATCAGCATATTAGAATGATTTCTGAAGGATCATGTGACACTGAAGACTGGAGTAATGAATTTTTCTTTTTTTTTTTCCTCCTCGCATTCTTTCTTGTGTGACACACCTGAATGAAAGGCTGATTATGCGAGACATTGTCTTCTCAGGTGTGAATTATTCATGATAGGGGTTGGGCCGTTCACGCCCACACGCATATTGCCTTTCCAAACAAAAAGTGTTTTACAAAATTTAAATCAATGTATTGTTTTATGTGAATGATTAGGCAGGATGATTTTCAGATCATTTTGAAGCAAAAACTCTAGGCCACAACATCCATTAGTCAAAAGTCTTGTGGACACATATTTAGTATGTGTTTTGTGGCCTTATTTCAGAAACTTTAATTTTTAGTTTTATCAATAACCATGCATAAACAATGTTCTCTCAAAAATACAAACATGTACATACATGTTGCTCACATATTATGGTAGCCCTGTTTGTGCTAAATAGAGTGTAATTACACCTTTGCCATTAATATGTTTATAAGCAACTGAAAAAAGCTCAAATGTCAGGGCATGTCAAAACATCTCAAGGGCCCCAAAAACACCTTGGGGTTTTTGGGTTAAGGTGACCCTGTATCAGGGTTAAGGTGACCCTGATTCTTTGATGTTTCTCATAGGTTGTGGTTAACTGATTGTAATCTTGCCATTCTCTCTCTTTTTTTCACTTTTTCTTTACTTTCTTGATTATGTATACAATCTTTGCTTAGTTTAGTTGTGTGTGTGTGTGTGTGTGTGTGTGTGTGTGTGTGTGTGTGTGTGTGTGTGTGTGTGTGTGTGTGTGTGTGTGTGTAGCCTACCGTAGTTTTGTATATTAAACCAGTCTATCCAAGCTTGATTGTCTCTGTGTTTGCCACTCACAAAAATATCAAAGTCACTTAAACATCTTGATCCAGCTATACCTATGCTATTACCCTGCTAGTATTTAATTTACTTTAGTTGGAAAAAGTTATTCTTTCTTGGCCAGGAAGATAACTTATTTCCTATAATTGATAATTTATTATGCTTTCTGTTCATTGAATGAACTGATAAAATAATTGTACTATTAATTCTGCTACAGTCAATTCTAAAACATTCAAATATTTCTAATTAATTATAATTCGTTATGATTTAATATATAAATATATTTTGAGCTAATTTGCTACACAGTGCTGCAAGGATATCCACTTGGTGAGGAAGAGGATGAGCATCCTTTACCGTGCGTGCGTTTAACCATCGGAAATCAGTGCATATCCTTAAGTTACCATTTTTCTTCCACACTAAGACCAATGGTGACGCAAACTCACTGCTCGGCTTCCTAATAATTTCCCTTTCAATAATAAGTCCCTTTCAATTTCAAGTAATGGGCAGGAGAAAGGCAGCGGTATGGAAGACGAAAGGGCCCGTCATCTGTAACTCTGACACGATGACAAAATCCCTTCGCTTCGCCACAGTCCAAACTGTGCCTGGAAAACACACACTCATATTCTCCACTAGGTCAACGAGCTTGTTTTGCCAAAAGGAAGACACTTCGCAATCCTTGACATGTAGATTGTGCAACCCCAGGTCATCTAACCTGCTGTCACCTACTGAACTTGCTCCAGAAGTAGAATCCCTTACAGTTAGGCTACCGCACGACCTGTCAGAACGCACCGCACTTGCATTTTGGCTAACCACCCAGTCAGTCGTTTGTTCGAGGTCCTCCAAAGCAACACAAGGATACACATCAGCAACCTTCGCATTTTTCCTCAACAAAATTTTTGCACTGGTCGGGTTGATCTTTACTGGCAGCCAACCACTAGCACATTCCGATGCACACAACGTGAAGTACTTGGTTCGATGACTACAGTGCTCCCTACAGACAGTACTGACCCTGGAGGCACACGACCTCAAACACGGTGTTCGCTCCTTGGCTGGAGTGTCACTGCTGACCTCAGTCTCAGAGTACCCATCTTGTCAGGAATCATATCACCCCTCCATCTTTCTATACATGAAAGCATGCGTAAATATTGTCTATTTTCAGAATGTATAGCTGAGTCAGGTCTATTAACCACCCTCCAAAATTGGTCTGAATGGTTCATCTGACTTAATAGAGGTCTCAAGACATTTGTGCCGAGGATGTCCTTTTGGCCCCTCAACATCAGGACTGAGACACTGAAACTGACCCCGTAAACTTCAAGCTTCAGATTGCATACACCATCCAGACTAGTTAGTTTGCCACCACAACTCACCAAGACAATATCTGAAGAACTCATGATAGCCTGGTCCAGCACCCCAGCGTCTCTGAGTTGTGGAACTACGTCCGGGCTCAGAGTGGTCACCATAGAGCCACTGTCCAACATCCCCTGAAGCTCAACGTTGTCCTGTAGTAACACATTCGCATAAAACAAACTACTTTGATCAACTTGCATGCTGTTCTAAAAAAAATCACTGTTTTTGTTTTGTCAATACTTACACAGGAAAAGGAATAAACATATTTAATATCAGTCTCAGAGGAATTACTACACAGCCCAAACTCTACCTCTGTCCAAAGGGAGCTGGCTAGTTTCCCTTAGACGTGACTTTTGTCTTGTTGACCGGAGCCCACCCTGGACGTAGTTCTGTGACTGTCACAGTTGTATCTTGCATGTCCAGCTGCAGAACACTTGAAACACAAGTTATACATTTTACAATAAGCAGTCGTGCTGTGCTCACTGCTTTGACATGCTCTGCATTCTCGAATCTTGGTTTACCATTTTTTAAACCATTGGTTTAGCCAAGGGGCCCCGCATAGACTTAGTGTTGCACACCAATGCTTTTTCCAGCTAAGACGAGACTTTGTCCAATGCATTCACGTCAGTTACGCTCACACCCTGTTTAGACTTAGAAGGCGAGATAGACGCATCAACATCTGGCTCTGAGACAACTGTGGTGAATTGTTTGACTACTTGATTTGTCAACTTCCGTTCTCATAACTCGTTAAGTTGCTCTTGCACCTCAGATGCATTCCAAAACTGTACAGGTTTACTCTTGAAAACAAAAGTTAACTCTTTGTCAGGACAGTTACGAATAAACATAACTGCCACCTCTTTGCTCCTGTTATCCAGAGTTCTGCCTTCCCATCTTAAACTTTGCTCAGCTGCATCTGCTGCCTTGTTTAGTCTTATCCAAATATCCCAAGCACTCTCTCTGGGATATGGTCTTAAAGAATAGAAGTCAGCCAACAGGATACCCGAACTGCTCTGGTCTGTGAAGTGCTGCTTCAAAACAATAAGCAAATATAAACCAAATCAAGCATTGCATCTTTTATTGAAATGAAATTACATTCACTTTCTAAAGTGCATTAACTTTTGAAAAAAAAAATTCTTTAATAAAATATAATTTCCTTAGTGTGCATACAAGAAAAATTAGGTTTTGAATGATTGCAGTGATCTCATCATTGACTCGACCAATCCAGTCAACTCGATTTCTGCACACTAACGAATGCTTTCATCATAACTAACAGTGCTAACACTATGTAAATAAGAGATTCGTTGATTTATAACACGAGTTTTGGCAAGAGTCCAGAACTCAGTTACTGATAAACTAACACTGTTTGATTGACAGCTCCAGCTCTTGTAAAGGGAGTGTTCTTTGATCGCTTTCTATATATATAATTTAATCGCAGTTTAAATAACAGATTATTAACAACCCACTAAGAGAAACAATGTGAAGTTGACCTTTTTAGTCACTGGTTTGATTTACTGACACATAGACAAAGAATATCTGACTGTAGCTACATGAACCATTACATATCAGAAATCACTGGTCACAGATTAGGCATTCAAATTAACATAGTTACTTACAAGTTGTGGCAATACACAGTCCATATCGTAAAAATGTGTGTTTGCAAAGCCTGCTAATACAAATAATGTTCAACTGAGGCATTCACATTGTTGAAAATAAATAACCACATTCCTAGCATTCGGATCCTTTGGAAGGTAATGTTATTTTTAGTCCAGTAATGTAACACTCTTGTGTTCGATGTTTGAAGGGAGAGTAGAATAAATGTCATCTCATTTACCCAGTTTTTGAAAATGCTTATTATTGTGGTTCATAGAGCAAACCTTTCGCTGATTTTTTACAGTTTAATGGAAGGTACACCCATAAGTTGCATGAAATGTTATGGTGCATAGGAAAAAGATGGATAGGAGAGAAATGTAGTAGCACGTTGATCTGCCGGTCGTGGGTCTTTTATGTGGAGAACTCTTATGTGTTTGCATAATGTTCCATTCCAAAGTTTATGACCAAAGGTATCTTTACAAAAGTTCATATTGCGGTTGCAGATGAAATATAATGTGGATAACACTGAATAAATATCTTTTCGTCAGTTCAGATACTGATTATTAATCACTCAAACCCCTTTATCTAAAGGTGCATTCACGCCATGTTGTAATTACCTTAATTACAAGGTTTTAACTTGTAAAGAGCATTCACATCCTTGTAGAGCTCATAATTACAACCTGTAAGCTGGGAATTTTCTGAGACCTCCTACTTATACCATGTTATGGCTTTACCACCCTGGCCACTGCCGATTTGAGGCATTGATGGTGTTGCCATAGAAATGCATTATTCCCAGCCCAAAGATAGTATGCAAATTGGGATGCATCATAAGACTTTGAATTCACATATTTTCACAATTTTTTGTACATAGGTGAATGTAAATCATTCAAAGAGATATATATGCGATGCCTCAGAGACAACCATTTTGACAACTCGTGCTGTCGGATAGAGTCAAAGGAGTATCTGGAGTGCAGGATGGACAGGTGAGTTTTTCCTGACATGATTTAACCTGAAGTTGTGAATCTAATTGTAAACATTTTATTTATTTTACAGACAGTTAATGGCAAAGGAACCCCTTGAAAAACTTGGCTTTAAGGACTTGGAGGATTCGACGGAAGAAAATTGAAGAAAATATAATTTTGGCTGATGTTCACATTTTGTTGATTAGTTTTATTTTATGTCTCTCTCCATATCACCTGGAAATCTGGTATATGATTTGTGCATATTAACAAGCATCTCTTAAAAAAAAACGAAAAAAACAGGGTATGTGATTAATCATCAATATGCTTAGTTTTCATCACCGCTATGAACAGCCTCGATCATATATAATAAATCTTATGTAATTAAAATACTTAATTGAAATCTTGTCAACTTTGCATTTAAAAGCATTCACTTTTTTATTTGAGCTAATGAACAACACAAGTGAAATGTAGCACAAATATTTACAACACAAAAACGTAAATGTATGAATGTTTGATATAAGGGTCAATGACATGGCATGCATATTTTTGTGTCCAGGTGCATTGTTTACTTTTAAAGTAATTGATAAATTCATGATGTATCACTTTATAAGACCTAGTTTGTTTGAATTAATTTTCAGTACTTTCAAGTAATAAATATTATTTTATGTTTTGGTATCTTAAATCCCCAAAATGTCAGGTGGTGCAACTGTCTGCACAAATGAACAGACTAAGAAAACTCATAACTATAAAATGGTGTTTTTATAATAAGAAATTCAAAATAAAATACTATGCCATAATTTTATGTTTGAAACCTTTCATCTAAACGCAAATCTGTAAAACCCCCCATCACCTCCATAAACAAGGAATCAAGCTCATTCCTCTGCTTTTCATCAAGTTTGGAAAAGAAATCTTGCTGCAAGCCTTCCCTTATGAAAATTAACTATGGTTTAACTATAGTAAAACTGTAGTAACCATGGTTTTGATACCATGGTTTTACTAGTTATATTGTAGTAATTTTACAGTAAAACCATAGCAACCATGACTGTAGTAACTGGTATTTTTAAAAACCATGGTTTTGATTCCATGGTTCTACTACAGTTATATTGTACTAATACTATAGTAAAACTGCAGTTTTACTGAATTATCTTGAATTACATTTAAGCCATTTTGTTACAACAATCATCTACAAAATAACAACAGAAAGAAGTTATCATTCTATGATACAGACTTCATTACAGAAATTACATAATCTGAAAGAAAATATACACATGCATTTGTTCTCACATGTGACATAAAACAAACTACAAAGTTATACAAAATGATTGGTGATAAAGGGGTGCTGTGCAATGGTTAAAAAATGGTAGTTGCTAATTTACAAATAAAAAAACAGAAATTTGTTCCACTGTAATACTGATTTATATACAAAAATTACATATTGTACAAATAAACATGACTTTAAATACCTTTAAATACACAGCATCTACCGCTTCTAAAATGTCTATAACCTGTAAACACGTGCCCAACACAAGCATGTTTGCAATTTATACTGTACATACATTAACAGGATTACAACAACATTACTTAACAAGGACAATAAATACTATAAATTCAAAAGAAATGAGCAGTTCTTTCAAGAATGTTTTAAATGATGTCCACTCACAAGACATGGAGTCTCCTCTACACTTTAAATTCGAGGTGAAAATGTTTTTGTTCAAAAACATATGATGCAGCATCCATGCCAGTAGTTGTCAGTATGAAGTCTGTCATGTAGGCTAGTAGGTTACAGTCCGGCTTTGGTTTGGTTCTGTCTTGACCTTCAGCCCAAATGGACACAGGACTTAAAATGAGAAGAATACACCACATTAACACACGGCTTGCTGGAATACTCAACTGTTATTGGTCAGTTGCACTATCGAGTAGCCATGTGTAAGCCCGACTATCGGTCCAGTGGCGTTCTTCCAATAGTTACTGTCTTTCCTTTTACGCAACACAACAAGATTAAATGGAATACATTTTCTCATATGTATTAACTCGTTATTTCATCTGACTCCATTAATGAAAAAGGTTTTAATGATATCTCAGCATCATTAAAAGTGAGTGAATGTTTGATTATTCTTTTTAAATTCTTTAATTATGTTTTACACACTCAGATTAGTAAGCTATGTCACTCAGAGTAGAGCTTAGATTCTCTACCCGAGCCCGAGCCCGGCCCGGCCCGGCCCGCATTTCCCGCCACTATGCTCGGGTCGGGTCGGGTCGGGTCGGGCCCTTGATCAAGCACGTCACGTGTCACGCGCAGCGTCTCCTCCACTCGCA
This sequence comes from Gila orcuttii, assembly GCA_026230005.1. NCBI lineage: Eukaryota > Metazoa > Chordata > Actinopteri > Cypriniformes > Leuciscidae > Gila > Gila orcuttii. Next base: position 19,784,950 of record JAPDVR010000017.1, read on the forward strand.
CGCACGCACACTGTATTGTGTAGCTTAAGTGCAACATGGAGCTTGAAGAAGTAAAGAAAAAAAAGAAAACAGGAGAATTAACTTTGAGCAAGTATGAAGGAAAGTCGGAGGTATGGAAATATTTTAAATTAGTCGTGGGCAGTGACAACATATGTGTTGGCTTTGTTGAGTGCAAGTGCGGCGCGCTGCTCGCCTATGACAGCAAAAAAACGGGGACTTCGACGATGAGCAGACACATGAAGCAGGCTTGCCATGACAGAAAGGATGATAGTCAGCCTTCAATGTCCTCTTTTGTTAGGCTACTTCTCCAAGCATACCGCTGAGGGCGAGGTTTTCTTTCTTTTTTTAATTTTTTTTTTTTACGTTTCTTCATTCGGATCCATTTGCGATCCATTCGATTCTGAATAAATAAACAACGCAATTTACATGCTTCGTCCTTGTTACATTATTCATAAAGATAATAATTAATAAATGCACGCAATGCCTTTCAACTTAAGTGTGCAAAATTCAGAATTAAATGAATGTGTAGCAATTTGTACAAATAGAGAGTCTGTGTATAGTACGTGTTGTAGCCTTTAAATAAGCGCATTTAGTTTCATATTAAAACATTATAATGTTATTTTTTTCCATCTATGTTGATAATGAAAGTGAACAGAGTAGATAGGAGGATGCAATATCGGGAGACATGGAGTGGTTCAGGCATGATTTTGACCACTTCATTATTTTTTGTTTTGTAGAAAGTCTTTCTTTAAAGTGAATTTCGTTTTGTATAAATTGTATCTTAATTTTAATACATTTTTCATAAACCAATTGCCTGTATTTAATAAGAAGCAAATATAGCAGACAATATAATCATGAAGGCGCCGGCGAGCCGCGGTCACCATAGCCTGTGAACTGGAGCCATCTCATCATAAATTAAATCAATTCTCGGCACGCTGGTCACCGAATTTACAAATGCACATCTTGCTTGTTGCACGCACACATATGTCGAAATAACATTATTAATAATAATGAATCTTTAAGAATAGGCCTATTTGATTGAATGCTGAATGTTGTGCTTGTTCAATTTAATAAAATTAAAACTTTCATTGTGATAATTAAAATAATTGAATATTAAATATTAAGTAGCCAATTTTTGTACATTTCTTAATAGTATTTATATAATATGTATACTGTAAAATTGCGCAGCTTCCCCCTGTCAATGGTCTAGCACCCATTCAGCACCTGCGTTAAAAAAAAACGATCTGGCGTCGCCCCTGGTTATAACGGCCCACGTATTAAAAATGGTCGGGTTTAAATCGGGCTCGGGCTCATAGTTACAGTTAATGTGTCGGGCCGGGCCGGGCTCGGACACAACGTGCACGGGCTCGGGTCGGGTCGGGCTTGATTTTTTGGGCCCGATCTAAGCTCTAACTCAGAGGTCCTCGCGTCGTCTTGCGCTCGCAATCTCGCCAGTTTCAGTCACCAAACAGAGGTAATTGGCTAATATCTTAGACGGTCGGATTCACCCTTACACAATCAAAGATACTTTTATATAGCCCCCTTGAATTTGTATACACTTGCATTTAAAGTAACGTTTGCTTCAGGCAGATCTATGGCCACTATTACAGATATAAGTTAACCAACTTTACTTCTCTTATAATAAGCTTTGGATTGGCCATGCCGTGGTTTCCCACGTACACTCATCTAAAGTAACATTAAATTAAAACAGAGGTAAAACAGACACACCCAGATTTAGGTTGGTCAAGCAGCATTTTTGCTGCCCTAAACGGAAATAACTCGTCTCTGCAAAACAAGTACACTTGAATTGATGGCAAATATTAGTCATCACTAGCCTGACGCAAACTTGCAGGAACATACAAAAAAAAAAAAAGGTTTTAAAAGACAAAAAAATTAGATAAACATATAATGATTATATGGTATGTACTGTATATTAATGGCATTCACTATGGTTCACTTTCGTAACACAAATGAAGATATTTTTAATGAAATTCTGAGGGCTTTCTGTCCCTCCATTGGGAGCAATGCAACTAACACATTCAAGGCCCAAAACGATAGGAAAGACATCATTGAAGTAATCCATGTGACTCCAGTGGTTTAACCAATTTTATGAAGCGATGCTGGTGCTTTGTTTGTTTTTGCAAAAAAACACAATTTACCACTTTATTTAGGAAAATACTGACCTGCAATCCAGTAGGGGGAGCACTACAACGCATGCGTATTGTGTTGACTCAAGACCGGAAGTTGTTCCGTGAATGTGCAAATAATATTATTTTGTAAATATAGAGGTAAATTATGTTTTTTAGCAAAACAAAGCACTTGCATTGCTTCATAAAATTGAGGTTAAACCACTGGAGTCATGGATTACTTTAATGGTGTCGTCGTTAATCCCTTTCTGGGGCTTGAATGTATTAGTTGCGGAGGTTCCCAATGGAGGAACAGAAAGCTCTTGGAGTTCATCAAAAATATCTTCATTTGTGTTCCGAAGATAAAAGGTCTTACGGGTTTGGAACGACATGAGGGTGAATAATTAATGACAGAATTTTCTGAATTTTACTTTTTTGCTGAACTGTACCTTTAAGGAATCCTGGAAACAACTTAAATCAACCACAGCATGAATTCGATCCATTTTCTGGAATAATTGAAATGCAGATAAGAAAAAAAAAAGCAGTTTTAAATGATTAATTTAAAGCTTCATATAAAGTACCCAGAAAAGTAAACTGTTAGCTTCAGCCCTATTTTACAGTGCAAATCCTCTCCATACTTTGCACTTCTATGATAGAAGCTTGTTCCCACATTCCCACATCCCACATTGTGCTTACACAAATATATTGCTTTCACTTTAGCATAATTTAAGCATGGCCATTGTGAACAGTATTTATCATGCACTCTTGAATGTGCAAAGTAGAGCTAGGGCTACTGTATGGTGAAAGGCAAGATGTTCACTAAAAAATAAGATGAACAAGTTACATGGACAATATTTTTGATACTTTCAGAATTTAAATTAAGTAAATAAAGGGTTAGTTCACCCAAAAATGGAAATTCTGTCATTAATTACTCACCCTCTTGTAGTTTCAAACCTGCAATTCTTTAGTTCATCTTTGGAACACAAATTAAGATCTTTTAATAAAATGGGAAAGTTGACAGCTATGCTTCCATTGACAGCTATGCAACTACCACTTTGACGCTTCAAAAAAGTTCATAGAGATTTTAAAACTAATCCATTTGAATTGAGAAGTTAAGTAATTTTTTTTTGAAGAGACTACCGCTTTATATAATAAACAGATTGAATTTAGGATTTTATTCACATGTAAACATTGAACAAACAGAAGCTCAAACGCACTTGCTTTGACAAGCGAGAACAAACCTCACTGGTTCTTGCGGAAGATTACATGCTGCGAAACACAGGAGAATGAACCTCATTAGTTTTCGCACGTCAAGCAAACATGCTTGAGCTTCCATTTACCACAACTGATGTGTGAATTGATGGATATTTATGTGAATAAAAGCCTAAATTGAATCTGTTCATCATATAAAACGATCGTATCTCTACAGAAAAACTTTGACAAAACTGCTCAATACAAATTATTTTACAATCTCTTTATTATGGTAGCATACAGGCAGCAAAAGACAATTTGAAATGTAATATGCAAAATGGCAATGTATTATTCAAATTTACATTTTCCATACCATATGTGCAATGTTTGGGGCAAAGTGACAATTCACTTGTTTTAACTTATAATTTAAACATATATGAAACATTTTTATAAGTTGCAAAATTAAAATTAAAATGTATTACAAAAATGATTAGAGATGTTTAAAGGTATAATTCACCCAAAAATGAAAACTCTTTCATTAAAGGGATGGTTCGGAGTAAAATCAACCTAGGGTCCTTTGCACCATGACCTCGAGCCAAACACCACCCCCATAGGTTCTGTACTCATAAAACGAGGCATTGGAAAGTTTGTAGGTACATCAGGAGTTTATTTAAATAACACTTGCCTGACGGCTCTGGCTACTGCTAACCTGATGGTGACGTCACTTCAGTGATTTGGGAAAAGCACGCAAAAGTCCTGACAGAAAGCGATGCAATAGGATGTAGTAATTTAGACTAAACCACTCAATTCATATGGATTAGTTTTACAATCACTTTGTGAACTTTTTAAAGCGTTAAAGTGGTAGTTGCTTAGCTGTCTATGGGGGTCAGAAAGCTCTCAGATTTCATTATTAAGATCTTCATTTGTGTTCCAAAGATGAACGAAAGTTTGGAACGACATGAGGGTGAGTAATTAATGACAGAATTTTCATTTTTGGGTGAACTATCCCTTTAACATGTTCAAGCTAAAATTGTTGCAAAATGATAATTTAAATGCTATTTTTCTTATTTGCATTTACACTCAGTTAAGACACTTACAATTGTATTTTTTTTAAATATCGCGATGAACGTAGCAAAATTACATGTGGATTTGAAAATGCATCCCGAGCCGATCAAATCCCCGCCCCGCCCTGTCAATCATTGCATCAGATGCCTTAATTTGCTACGATATTTGCTTGAACATGTTAAACATCTAATTTCTGTAATACATTTTAATTGGAATTTTTAAAAACTTATAAAATGTTCAAATGTATGTTTATATTATATGTTAAAGATAGTGTAGTAATGCAAATTATGTTATTGATTTTGAATAATTTTTCTGCTCCAGATGTTGCACATATCGTATGGAAAATGTAAATTCAAATACAGAAATACATTGGTATTTTACACATTGCATTGCCATTTTGCATGTTACATTTCGATTGACATTTGGTACCTGTATGCTACTATACTTTATGAATTAAGTGAAAGAAATCTTTCAGATTTCATTTGAAGTGCAGTTTTACTGTGCTTTATCAAGATTGACATCACTCTGTCATTATGGCAAACAAACTCATAGGACTAAAATTTCAACCTCATCAGAAAAAAATAATATCATAAGATTAAGAAACTAAAATAACTCATTGTACTGATACTTGCCTCACAGCTGAGGATGCAGTCATGCTTTCAAATGTGTGATCAGTGAGACCAGTTTACCCCATCATCTTCATGATCTAAAAATCAAAGACACATTTGCTGAGTTTCAGCAAAGTTCTCTGATAAAATGAATGACATGTATATGACTTAGGGCAGAATCTGGTAATCGCATCCATTTAAACAGGGAACGAGTGATCAACTATTTTATCTGTGTGCACTGTTCGGTGGCGTTCCATCACGTTGTTCAACAACTGCATACAGTGTTATGGACTAATGTAAAGAACATGACACCTCTGGTTAAGCATTCATTTACAATAATTACGTATTAAATGTGTACTTACGACACAAATTCAATAGCTTTAAAATATATTTGCAGACGGCTAATATAACTGACTGGATTAGAAAGTTACCTATTACGCTATTTACACTAGCTAATGTCATGTTGAGTGGCTGTACCGCTTTATACATTTTTTATTTGGTTAAACATAAACATAAAACCCACCTTTGAATTTCCTCATCTTTTCATCTTGTAATTCGAGTCCAGCCTCTAAAGTTCTTCTGACAATAAAGCGGGCGAAGCCATGGTTGTGGTGGTGCTCGTGCTCGTAATCTGCTTCCCTCTCCAAGTTTTGAAAATGCGGTAACGGCTGCAGCGACCTTGGGCATTCAGTTTCATGTTGCTATGCCTAATAGCAAAGTTAACAGTTATAGTGGACAATGGAGAACAAACTCCATATTATGTGCACGCGATGACTTAATACTAGTCAATAATTGCATTAAAAAAGATTAAAAAGTGTATACAAGTCAAATGGCTAAAAGGCATTTGATGCAAAGCTAATTTAATTCGCCAAATTAACGTTAAATGGCTGAAACATTTATATTTTCGAATTGTGAACTAAATATTAACATAAATTATCAGAACTCACCTTTAAAGTATATTTAAAATAAACCCTGGACAGTGCTGCAGTCGTATAGCCTGCTTCCGCAGTCAGTTCGGAAAATTCTTTAACGATGATTTCGACCAATCAGCGTCTTCTTGCTATGCCAAATACTCAACACAGCAACAAATCTCAAATATAGCTGCATGCAGCCATTACCGGGGCCAAGCACAAAGAAGACGACAAGATAGCCAACATGGCTGTGAGTGTCAGACCAACTGCAGCCAGGAGCAATTAAAGACATTTAAAGATGAATTTTGGCATAATAGTTGAAAAATCATATACATCAACTAAAAATATGATTTAATGGATTATCAATTTCGACCAATAGGTGGTGTAGTTACAAAATTGATGTGATGTGGTCAGAGTCTGGTGATAATGACGAACCTTAAGACCAGTGGCATTACAATAGGCAGTTTTGTTCAATATTTATTAGCATTTTTGGAAATTTTGTTATAAATTTTGACCAAAAGGTGGCGCTGTCTCAATCTTTTGAGTAACTTCAGGGGATGGTGCTGATGGCACATTCTGAGTTTTGTAATGTTACACCAATGCATATGTTAAGTATAGCATTTATATCACAATCTTGCATTGAAGTCAATGGGAATTTCATGTTTTGTTCTATTATAGCGCCACCAAGAGGCAAAATCTCACAATTTTTTTCATGTGTCCTCGGAATGAGCCCATACATGTGTGTGCCAAATTTGGTGAAAATATCTCAATTCACTTCGGAGTTGTATACATTTATATGAAAAAACGCGTCAAAAATGACTGACACGTCACTTTAATTTAATTTTACTACCCCTTACTATCAATATTTTGGCATTTGGGCAGTGATGTTTAGTTAACAAGCTATGGTTTCAAACTTCTGACGGTGGTTTCGTCTCGATCGGACTAGCGGTTTCGAAGATATCGGCAAATGTTTTTTAAGCGCTAAATCACAACGCTACACAAACCGTAAGGCAAAACCTAGCATGTTCGGTATCTGTGGACTCGGCAAGGATTCAGGAACCTAACGAGATGAATCCCGTGAAAATAAGTCAACCACACCCAGAGTTATAAGCATTTGAAAAATAAAATTTACCACTAGGTGGCGCTGTTTCAAAACTTCTCAGGCTCCTTCAGGGCATCGTACTGGTGACCCATACCGAGTTTCGTAACAATTCGTTCATGCGTTCAGAAAATACAGCATTTTAGCACATAATTCAAAATGGCCGAGAGCCAAAATGGCCGATCTGGGAAAATTGGATACCGCTCGACTCGACATGACGCCCTGAATCTAACGAGACCACTTTTATGATTTTTGGACAAACCGTTCAGATGTTATAAGCAAAAATAGCCATTTTCTGTATCTCCGGACCAATAGGTGGCGCTGTGCCGAAACGCAGCATGTAGCCTCAGGTCATGCTTGTGATGACATGTACCAAGTTTGGTCTGAATACGATAAAGCGTTGCGGAGATACAGCCTTATGTCTGTTTTTGCAAGCGCTATGTAAAATTAATTTGCGCGGTATTCGAGAACGACTTGCAGCGTTTTTATGAAATCCATAACTTTTTGTCGGCATGGTCTGGAGATGATCTGGTTCAATTTTGGTGAGAATCGGAGCAACGGCCTAGGAGGAGTTCGAAAAAGTAGCTTTTTCGGATAATTAAAAATGGCGGACAAATTATCATGACGGAAATGACGTCATAGGGTGCAATCGAATCGGCTTGCGCCAAGGAATAAGACGACAGAGGAATTGTGATTCTAGCCATTATGGTACAAAAGTTATTTGCATAAACATGACTGAAACTTTGGACAGTTGGTGGCGCTAGAGGGATTGATTTTGAGACACCAAATTTGATCTATTGACTTTTCAGACTGTCCTTAATCAGTGTGCCAAATTTCACAACTTTCCCGCAAGCGGTTCTATGGGCTGTCAGAGACTCCAATGGCGGAAGAAGATGAATAATAATATAGCTGCAAGCAGCCATTACGGGGCCAAGCGCAAAAGAAGAAGACAAGACATGCCAACTTGGCTGGGAGTTTCAGACCAACTGCAGCAAGGAGCAGTTAAAGACATTTTAAGAGGATTTTGGGAAAATGGCTGAAAAATCATATATAAAGTAACTTATAAGATGATTTAATGGTTTATCACTTTCGACCTATAGGTGGCGCAGTTACGAAATCAATGTGATGTGGTCAGAGTGAGGTGACAATGACACATACAACGTTTGGTTTCAAAATGTCAAGGCATCGCAGAGATAAAGCCTGAATAGTCATTTTGGCAGCATGCCTCAACTTTGATGCTGCGGTATACGAAAACGGTTTCGTCTATCAACACGAAATCCATAACTTTTAGTCGGCACGGTCTGGAGAAGATACGATTCGATTTTGGTGAAAATCGGACAAACGGTCTAGGAGGAGTTCGAAAAAGTAGGTATTTAGTGAAAATCAAGATGGCGGACAGGAAGTTTGGCTGACTTTGGCCAAATTGGTATCTTTGTTCTCAGCTTGACCCAAGGAATCTATGAAGACCAGTGGCATTTCAACAGGCAGATTTATTCAAAAGTTATTAGCATTTTTGGAAATTTAATTATAAATTTCCTTTTTACCAACAGGTGGCGCTATCTCGAAATCTTTTGAGTACCTTCAGAGGATGGTGTTGTTGGCAAATTCTGAGTTTCATAATGTTACAGCAATGCATTTGTTTAATATAGCATTTTAGAGTTATAGACATTTATATGAAAAAACACGTAAAAAACTGACTGACACATGACTTTGTTTGAATTTTACTACCCCTTACTATCAATATTTTTGTATTTGGGCATTGGTGTTTAGTTAACAAGCTATGGTTCCAAACTTCTGACGGTGGTTTCGTCTCGATCGGACAAGCGGTTTCGAAGATATAGCCAAATGTTTTTTTCGCGCTAAATCGCAACGCTACACAAACCATAAGACGAAACCCAGCATGTTTGGTATCGTTGGACTCGGCAACAATTCAGGAACTCAAAAAGATGACTCCCGTGAAAATAAGTCGACCACACCCAAAGTAATAAGCATTTGAGAAAAAAAAATTCACCAATAGGTGGCGCTGTTTCGAAACTTCTCAGGCTCCTTCAGGGCATCGTACTGATGACCCATACCGAGTTTCGTAACAATTCGTTCATGCGTTTAAAAAAATACAGCATTTTAGCACATAATTCAAAATGGCCGACAGCCAAAATGGCCGATCTGGGAAAATTGGATATCAGTCGACTCGACATGACGCCCTGAATCTAACGAGACCACTTTTATGATTTTTGGAGAAACCGTTCAGAAGTTATGAGCAAAAATAGCAATTTTTCATATCTCCGGACCAGTAGGTGGCGCTGCGCCGAAACGCAGCATGTAGCCTCAGGTCATGCTTGTGATGACATGTACCAAGTTTGGTCTGAATACGATTAAGCGTTGCGGAGATACAGCCTTACGTCTGTTTTTGCAAGCGCTACATAAAATTAGTTTGTGCGTTTATCGAAAATGGTTTGACGAATCAACTTGAATTCCATTACTTTTTGTTGGCACTGCCGGGAGATGATCTGGTGCAATTTTGGTGAAAATCGGACAAACCGTCTAGGACGAGTTCACAAAAGTAGTTTTTTTGGACAATTCAAAATGGCGGCCATATATTTATGACGAAAAATGATGTCATAGGATGCAATCGAATCGTCATGAGCTCTGGAATCAGAGGAAAAAACTATTTTGTTGATAGGCCTAACGGTTCAAACGTTATTAGCATAATAAAAGTGAACCTTTGGACAGGTGGTGGCGCTAGAAGGAATGAGTTAGAGACACCAAAATTGGTGCAATTACTGTTGGGACTGTCCTCTATCAGAAGGTCAAACCGGAACAACTTTCCCGGAAACGGTTCTATGGGCTGCCATAGACGCCCAGTCGGAAGAAGAAGAAGAAGAAGAAGAAGAAGAAGAAGAAGAAGAAGAACCGGAACAGATACAATAGGTGCCCGCACCTTCGGTGCTTGGCCCCTAATAAGAACCGGAACAGATACAATAGGTGCCTCCGCACCTTCGGTGCTTGGCCCCTAATAATAATTAAAGCTGCAAGCAGCATTTAGCGGTGTTCAAGCAGTTAAGGCCTTTAAGGCCGTTAAGCACAAAAGCATCAAAAGACATTACATTTTATTTAGCATACATTTAAACACTGACATAATAGATGGAAAAGACCATTTACAGCCAATATAGGCAATTTACCATAGGAAATATATGGTTTAAAGCTTTTTAACAGTTATAGCGCCACCTATGGTCCGATCTCCATGAAACTTTGCATGCTTCTTCACCATGTTATGACACATGTGCTCATCAATTTCTGTGAAGTTTTGACTTTTCATTTAGGATTTATAGGCTTTTGACCGTATTTTGCCCCGCCCCTTTTCTAAATGACCCTGTTACAGGCGAAAAACCAGGGACTAGTTCGCAAAAGTAGGTTTTGGACAAAAGTGGACGTAAAATTTTTTTGTTTTAGGCCTTCTTGTTCATCTTGAGCCAAGGATCACAGTGGTGTAAAAAGCTTGAGGCTAGGACCAACGGTCTAGGAGTTATGAGCAATTTAGTACTTTTGGTTGCTGTAGCGCCACCTATGGGCCAATCGGGGTCATACTCTGATAGGTTCTCCCCAAAAGTGCTTGAACACCTAATTAAAGCTGCAAGCAGCATTTAAGCACAAAAGCATCAAAAAGCATTTACAGCCAATACAATCAATTTACCATAGTAAATGTATGGTTTTAAAGCTTTTTAACAGTTATAGCGCCACCTATGGTCCGATCGCCATAAAATTTTGCATGCTTGTTAATTATGTTATGTCTCATATGCTCATCAAGTTTTTGGTTGCTGATATGCAACTGATATGCATATTGTGATTACAGAGCCGTAAAACTCGTTAGCGCCAACTAGTGGCCGATTTCTTTCAAAACTCTTACAGACCTCTTGGGCCATGAGTCGAACATGCCCATCGAGTTTCGTTCCGAATGGCCTCCGTTAACCTTGTCTCATAGGTGCTCGAACTTCATTGGCCGATGTCGGCCATGTTTTTTGAGATACGCCAATGTCCTCATACACATACATGGGGCCTTGGACCAAGACACTGCATACCAATTTTCAAGTCAATCGGACTAACGGTCAGGTGGTCATAGCCCTTTTTATGTTTTTTTCATTTTATAGCGCCACCTACTGGCCAATCACCACGATGTTTTGCAAGTGACTAAAGAATAAGCTCAAACATATGTGGTCCAAATTTGGTTAAGATATCTCATTCTGTTGACGAGTTATAGCCATTTAAGTAAAATAGCCTCCTCCCACAACGTTCATTTTGCGCCCCCTAGCGACCTTGAATCGAAAATTTTTTTTTCAATAATTATTGATAGTCAGACTCCAGAGAACATTTCTGCACTAGTTTGGTTCCGATCGGGTGAAAAACCAGGGACTAGTTCGCAAAAGTAGGTTTTTAACAAATTCAAAATGGCGGACAAATTTGCATACCGAAAATAAAATCGGAGATATATATTTTGTCCTACAGGCGTCCAGCTTTCCAATGATATAAGACACTTGAGTCTACGACTTACGGTCTAGGATTTATGAGCAGTTACGCGCAATTGATTGCTATAGCGCCACCTATGGGCCAATCAGGCTTATACTTTGATTACCTCTCCTCGATTTTTGTACTACCATCTGGCAAAGTTTCAAAGCTCCAGCTCTTACGGTTTGGGCTGCACGATGCGTTTTACGGCGAAATAATAATAATAATTAAAGCTGCAAGCAGCATTTATCGGTGTTCAAGCAGTTAAAGCAGTTAAGCTCAAAAGCATCAAAAGACATTAAGTTTCATGTAGCAAGCATTTAACCACTGACATCATAGATGGAATAGACCTTGTTTTACCATAGTTTATCATGATATACCAAGTTCTAGTATGATTCACCATGATTTACCCTGCTCTAGCATGGTTTACCACAATTGAACACATTCTAGTATGATTTAATATGATTCTAGCATGATTTACCATGTTATAGGATGATTTACCATGATATACCACATTCTAGAATGATTTATGATGGTTTTGAACATTATGATATGAACATTATATGATCGTAGATGGAAAAGACCATTTACAGCTAATACAGGCAATTTGCCATAGGAAATACATGGTTTTGAAGCTTTTTTACAGTTATAGCGCCACCTATGGTCTGATCTCCATGAAACTTTGCATGCTTCTTCACATTATGACACATATGCTCATGAATTTTTGTGAAGTTCTGATTTTTTATTTATGATTTATAGGCTTTTGAGTGTATTTTGACAAGCCCATTTTATAAATGACCCTGTTACAGCCACCCAAATTCAAAAGTTCAACTTTTTTTTGATAATTATTGATCTAGAGAGTCCAGAGAATTGTCCTAGACTGGTCTGGTTCCGATCGGGCGAAAAACCTAGGACTAGTTCGCAAAAGTAGGTTTTTAACATATTCGTGAATATTTAATGAACGATTTGATTGACAGCAATGGTTCAAGAGGCAAAGTTGTTCAGCATGAGGAGATCTATCAAATGATATGCATATTGTGGGGATATGTGCCACACCACGTGATTACAGAGCCGTAAAACTCGTTAGCGCCAACTAGTGGCCGATTTCTTTCAAAACTCTTACAGACCTCTTGGGCCATGAGTCGAACATGCCCATTGAGTTTCGTTCCGATCGGCCTCCGTTAACCTTGTTTAAAAGGTGCTCAAACTTCATTGGCCGATGGCGGCCATGTTTTTTGAGATATGCCAATATCCTTTTACACATACATGGCACCTTGGACCAAGACACTGCATACCAATTTTCAAGTCAATCGGACTAACGGTCAGGTGGCCACACCCCCTTTTAAGTTTTTTTCATGTTATAGCGCCACCTAGTGTCCGATCGTCGCGATTTTTTTACTGTGACCTCAGAATTAACTCATTCCCATGTGTACCGGGTTTGGTGAAGCTATCTCATTTCCTTCTCGAGTTATAGCCATTTTAGTAAAATAGGCTCCGCCCACAACGTTTATTTTGCGCCCCCTAGCGACCGTGAATCAAAATTTCAACTTTTTTTCGATAATTATTGATACTCAGACTCCAGAGAACATTTCTGCACTGGTTTGGTTCCGATCGGGCAAAAAACCAGGGACTAGTTCGCAAAAGTAGTTTTTCGACAAAATTCAAAATGGCGGAAAATCTATCATGGCGGAAATGAAATCGGAGATATACGTTTTGTTCGTCAGGAGTCCAGCTTTCCAATGATATAAGACACTTGAGTCTACGACATACGGTCTAGGAGTTATGAGCAGTTTCGCGCAATTGGTTGCTATAGCACCACCTATGGGCCAATCGCGCTCATAATTTGATAACCTCTCCTCGATTTTTGTACTACCATCTGACAAAGTTTCAGCTCTCTAGCCCTTACGGTTTGGGCTGCACGATGCGTTTTACGGCAGAAGAAAAATAATAATAGCACTTCGTGCTTGAACACCTAATAATTAAAGCTGCAAGCAGCATTTAGCGGTGTTCAAGCAGTTAAGGCATTTAAGATTTTTAACCACACAAGCATCAAAAGACATTACGTTTTATGTAGCAAGCATTTAACCACTGATATCATAGATGGAATAGACCATGTTTTAGCATGATTTACCATGATATACCACATTTTAGTGTGATTTTTCATGATTTACCATGTTCCAGTATGATTTACCATGAATCTAGCATGATTTACCATGATTTACCAAGTTCTAGTATGATTTACTACGTTCTAGGATGATTTACCATAGAGCAGTGGTTCCCAAACCTGTCCTGAAGGACCCGTTTTCTCTGTCTCTCTAATCAATCACACCTGATTCAACTCATCAGCTCAATAACCTATGTGATTATGAGCTGATGAGTTGAATCAGGTGTGTTTGATTAGGGTTCCCAACACTGCCATAGAGTACCGTGATTCTAGCATGATTTACCATAGTTTATCATGATTTACCACATTGCTAGCATTGATGTGAAGTGTCAGTACAAATGAAGTGATAAACTCTGACAAAATATGATTGTGTTATAATAGTAATTGTTATACAAGTGATTTTATAGTGTCTAAATATGAATGCACCTGTTAAAAGACTTCATTAATAAGTAGAATGAGCCAATAAGTGGTCTTCTACTGCCCTCTGCTGGCCACTTTCATTTTGACAGTTTTTCCATTTTAACTCCTTTATGCAAGCTTACACACACACACACACACACACACACACACACACACACACACACACACACACACACACACACACAAAATCATTATGAAAATATATTTGAATGTTATTTCATACATGTCTTTGCAAACTATTAATCAGATTATTCAGAATTTATTCAGAAACATAGGACTACACACACATTCTGTTGTAGATACAGAGATTTGAACTATGTCTCATTCAGGATTCACATTTGTCAATGTGACAGAATTGTCAATAGTGATACTTCAATAGATGAAATTAGACTTAATGTGATTGTAAATGTTAAAATAGTAATTTTATAAAGTCTAAATAGTAATTTTGTCACACTACTCAAGTATAATTCATATTTTAAACAGCAGGGGGCAGTAAAATACTACTTATTGGCTTAATATGCCATTATATTCATTTAATTTTCCCATTTTTAACTGTTATAGAGGCAAATCTTGTCCGATCTGTCTGAAAATTTTCATGATTGTTTGGAGTCATATGGCACATGTTCTGACTTGTTTTTAAGAAGATCTGAGCATTCATTGAAGAGATATAAGCTTTTGGGAACACTAGGTCATGGCTACATTGTGAAGTGACCCTATTAGAGCCATCCAAATGAAGTTGTTCAACTTTTTCTGATAATTATTGATCTAGAGAGTCCAGAGAATTGTACTGCACTGGTTTTGAACATTATGATATGAACATTACATGATAATAAATGCAAAACACCATTTACAGCAAATACAGGCAATTTACCATAGGAAATACATTGTTTAAAAGCTTTTTAACAGTTATAGCGCCACCTATGGTCCGATCTCCATAAAATTTGGCATGCTTTTTAAGGATGTTATGTCACATATGCTCACCAATTTTTGTGAAGTTCTGAGTTTTCGTATAGGATTTATAGGCTTTTGACTATATTTTGCCACGCCCATTTTATAAATGACCCTGTTATAGCCAACCAAATGCCAAATTTCAACTTTTTTTGATAATTATTGATCTAGAGAGTCCAGAGAATTGTCCTAGACTGGTCTGGTTCCGATCGGGCGAAAATCCTAGGACTAGTTTGCAAAAGTAGGTTTTAAACATATTTGTGAATATTTAATGAACGATTTGATTGACAGCAATGGTTCTAGAGGCAAAGTTGTTCAGCATGAGGAGATCTATCAAATGATATGCATTTTGTGGGGATGTGTGCAACACCAAGTGATTACAGAGCCGTAAAACTCGTTAGCGCCAACTAGTGGCCGATTTCTTTCAAAATTCTTACAGGCCTCTAGGGCCATAAGTCGAACGTGCCCATCGAGTTTCGTTCCGATCGGCCTCCGTTAACCTCGTCTCATTGGTGCTCAAACTTCATTGGTCGATGGCGGCCATGTTTTTTTAGATACGCCAATGTCCTCATACACATACATGGGGCCTTGGACCAAGACACTGCTTACCAATTTTCAAGTCAATCGGACTAACGGTCAGCTGGTCAGAGCCCTTTTTATGTTTTTTTCACATTACAGCGCCACCTAGTGTTTGATCGTCGCGATTTTTTTACTGTGACCTCAGAATGAACTCATTCACATGTGTACCGAGTTTGGTGAAGCTATCTCAATTACTTCTTGAGTTATAACCATTTTAGTAAAATAGGCTCCGCCCACAGCGTTTATTTTGCGCCCCCTAGCGAACATGAATCAAAATTTCAACTTTTTTTTGATAATTATTGATATTCAGACTCCAGAGAACATTTCTGCACTGGTTTGGTTCCGATCGGGCGAAAAACCAGGGACTAGTTCGCAAAAGTAGTTTTTCGACAAAATTCAAAATGGCGGAAAAATTTGCATACCGGAAATGAAATCGGAGATATACGTTTTTTAAGTCAGAAGTCCAGCTTTCCAATGATATAAGACACTTGAGTGTACGACATACGGTTTAGGAGTTATGAGCAGTTTCGCGTTTTTGTTACTACAGCGCCACCTATGGGCCAATCGGGCTCATATTCTCTCAACCTCTCCTCGATTTCTGTGCTACCTTAAACCCAAATATCAAGTCTCTAGCACTTACGGTTTGGTCTGCACGATGCGTTTTACGGCAGAATAATAATAATAATAATAATAATAAAAATCAGCACAAATACAATAGGTTTTCAGCACTTCGTGCTTGAACACCTAATAAAAATCAGCACAAATACAATAGGTTTTCAGCACTTCGTGCTTGAACACCTAACTAGCAGCATTTAGCGGTGTTCAAGCATTTAAGCCATTTTAGCACATAAGCATTAAAGACATTTAGCAAGCATGTAACCACTGACATAATAGATGGAAAACCATTTACCATGATTCTAGCATGATTTGCCATAGTTTTACCATGATTTACCATGTTCTAGTATGATTTACCATGAATCTAGCATGATTTACCATAGTTTACCATGATATACCAAGTTCTAGTATGATTCACCATGATTTACCCTGTTGTAGCATGGTTTACCACAATTGAACACATTCTAGTATGATTTGCCATGTTATAGTATAATTTACCATGATATACCACATTCTAGAATGATTTACCAGGATTGTAGCATGATTTACCATGATTCATCACATTGCTAGCATGATTTGCCATGATACACCATGTAATAGTATTTTTTACTATGATTTACCATGTTTCTATCACGATTTACCACATTGCTGCATTGATTTGAAGTGTCAATAAAAAAGTGATAAACTCTGACAAAAAATTATTGTCTTATAATAGTTAACATGGAAAAACTGGTTTGCTTCAGAATACTGGTGAAATTAAAGTCTGTCAAAATGAGAGTGAGCCAATAAGTGGTCTTCTACTGCCATCTGCTGGTCATTCTGCTTATTAATAAAGTATTTTCAGAGATGCTTTTGCACTCATATGTAGACATTTGCACACACACACACACACTTTTGGGATGTTATTGTGAAAATCTAATTTAGTTTAATATAGTTGATAAAATCTAATTTAGTTTAGTTGAATATTTAGGTAATATAGTTTAATAATATTAAACTATATTACCAGTCCATCATAATAATAAAAAAATAGCTTTAAGAAGTAAAATGGCCAGCAGAGGGCAGTAGAAGACCACTTATTGGCTCACTTTCATTTTGAACTACTTGGTTTCATTAGTATTCTACACTAAAGCAAAGTAGTTTTTTCATGTTAACTCCATAATGCATGCTTATACACACACACACACACACACACACACACACACACACACACACACACACACACACACACACACACACATTTGGGATATGTCATTGTGAAACTCTCTTTTAATGGTCTATAAGCATTTCACATATTTCTTTGTGATGTAATAATATAAAACTAATTTTAAAAAATAGCTTTAAGCATTTGTTTGTAAGCCAATGCTGAAAGCTGATAAAAAGATTAAACATGTCTAATACTGCTGCTCCCTCTAGTGGACAACAGTGGTATTACAGCCTATATAGAGTTGAAATGAATGAATGGAAATTTGGTTTTTCACTTATATCTCCGGAACGAGAAAGTGAAAAAATCTGAAACTCAGAACTTAGATAGTGTCCGAGGAGCTCTGTTGAACGAGACCATCCCGGTGTTGGTGGCCGATCGGGGCCGTGAGTTATGCCAGTTGAAAGGCATATCTTTTGGGGCTTATATCTCGGGAATGCCCGGGCCAAATCGCACCAAACTCGAATCGAAGCTAGACGAGGACGGGCTCTTTCCAACGAGCTATCACACAAGAATCTAGGTGGTCTGGGTCGGGAGTTACAGCCGTTCAAAGTCGGGGGTCTCTCGGATTAGCGATCCGCGGGGGGGCGCTCCCGAGGCCCGCGACGATAGATTTCGATCAAGGCCCAATAGAGGACTTTACCATCCAAATTTGAGCGTGCAGGGAGCTTCCGTTTTCGAGTTATGATTGAATTTGTACTGGGAGGGCGTGGCCTAACGTTATACTTTCGTTTTCAGCCTTCCTGTGACACAATTGTGAATAATACAATGAATTTGAACAAAATGTGATTGTAAATGTTAAAATAATGATTTTATAAAGTCTAAATATGAATTATATATAACAATATTAGGGAGTAGTATGATGAAATGACAGCAGGAGGCAGTAAAATACCACTTATTGGCTGTTATACACCCTATTATAGCCATCCAAATGAAGAAGTTATACCTCTTTTGATAATTATTGATCTAGAGAGTCCAGAGAATTGTACTGCACTGGTTTTAAACATTATGATTTGAAAATTATATGATCATAGATGGAAAATACCATTTACAGCCAATACAGGCAATTTACCATAGGAAATATATGGTTTTAAAGCTTTTTAACAGTTATAGCGCCACCTATGGTCCGATCTCCATGAAACTTTGCATGCTTCTTCACATTGTTATGACACATATGCTCATGAATTTTTGTGAAGTTCTGATTTTTTATTTATGATTTATAGGCTTTTGAGTGTATTTTGACAAGCCCATTTTATAAATGACCCTGTTACAGCCACCCAAATGCAAAAGTTCAACTTTTTTTTGATAATTATTGATCTAGAGAGTCCAGAGAATTGTCCTAGACTGGTCTGGTTCCGATCGGGCGAAAAACCTAGGACTAGTTCGCAAAAGTAGGTTTTTAACATATTCGTGAATATTTAATGAACGATGTGATTGACAGCAATGGTTCAAGAGGCAAAGTTGTTCAGCATGAGGAGATCTATCAAATGATATGCATTTTGTGGGGATGTGTGCCACACCACGTGATTACAGAGCCGTAAAACTTGTTAGCGCCAACTAGTGGCCGATTTCTTTCAAAACTCTTACAGACCTCTTGGGCCATGAGTCGAACATGCTCATCGAGTTTCGTTCCGATCGGCCTCCGTTAACCTCGTCTCACAGGTGCTCAAACTTCATTGGCCGATGGCGGCCATGTTTTTTGAGATACGCCAATGTCCTTTTATACATACATGGGGCCTTGGACCAAGACACTGCATACCAATTTTCAAGTCAATCGGACCAACGGTCAGGTGGTCATAGCCCTATTTATGTTTTGTTAATGTTATAGCGCCACCTAGTGCCCAATCGTCGCGATTTTTTTACTGTGACCTCAGAATGAACTTATTCACATGTGTACCGAGTTTGGTGAAGCTATCTCATTTACTTCTTGAGTTATAGCCATTTTAGTAAAATAGGCTCCGCCCACAACGTTCATTTTGCGCCCCCTAGCGACCGTGAATCAAAATTTCAACTTTTTTTCGATAATTATTGATAATCAGACTCCAGAGAACATTTTGGCACTGGTTTGGTTCCGATCGGGCGAAAAACCAGGGACTAGTTCGCAAAAGTAGTTTTTCGACAAAATTCAAAATGGCGGAAAATCTATCATGGCGGAAATGAAATCGGAGATATACGTTTTTTACTTCAGGTTTCCAGCTTTCCAGAGATATAAGACACTTGAGTCTACGACATACGGTCTAGGAGTTATGAGCAGTTTTGCGCAATTGGTTGCTATAGCGCCACCTATGGGCCAATCGGGCTCATAATTTGATAACCTCTCCTCGATTTTTGTACTACCATCTGACAAAGTTTCAAGTCTCTAGCACTTACGGTTTGGTCTGCACGATGCGTTTTAGCGGAGAATAATAATAATAAAAATCAGTACAAATACAATAGGTTTTCAGCACTTCGTGCTTGAACACCTAATAATTAAAGCTGCAAGCAGCATTTAGCGGTGTTCAAGCAGTTAAGGCCTTTAAGGCCGTTAAGCACAAAAGCATCAAAAGACATTAAATTTTATTTAGCATACATTTAAACACTGACATAATAGATGGAAAAAAACATTTACAGCCAATATAGGCAATTTACCATAGGAAATATATTGTTTTAAAGCTTTTTAACAGTTATAGCGCCACCTATGGTCCGATCTCCATGAAACTTTGCATGCTTCTTCACCATGTTATGACACATATGCTCATAAATTTCTGTGAAGTTTTGACTTTTCGTTTAGGATTTATAGGCTTTTGACCATATTTTGCCCCGCCCCTTTTCTAAATGACCCTGTTACAGCCACCCAAATGCAAAATTTCAACTTTTTTTCAATAATTATTGATCTAGAGAGTCCAGAGAATTGCCCTAGACTGGATTGGTTCCGATCGGGCGAAAAACCAGGGACTAGTTCGCAAAAGTAGGTTTTTAATATAATTGTGAATATTTAATGAACGATTTGATTGACAACAATGGTTCTAGAGGCAAAGTTGTTCAGCATGAGGAGATCTATCAAATGATATGCATTTTGTGGGGATGTGTGCAACATCACGTGATTACAGAGCCGTAAAACTCGTTAGCGCCAACTAGTGGCCGATTTCTTTCAAAATTCTTACAGGCCTCTAGGGCCATGAGTCGAACATGCCCATCGAGTTTCGTTCCGATCGGCCTCCGTTAACCTCGTCTCATAGGTGCTCAAACTTCATTGGTCGATGGCGGCCATGTTTTTTGAGATACGCCAATATCCTTTTACACATACATGGGGCCTTGGACCAAGACACTGCATACCAATTTTCAAGTCAATCGGACTAACGGTCAGGTGGCCACACCCCTTTTTATGTTTTTGTAATGTTATAGCGCCATCTAGTGTTCGATCGTCGCGATTTTTTTACTGTGACCCCAAACTGTCCTTATACACATGTGTGCCAAGTTTGGTCAACCTATCTCATTTACTTCTGGGGTTATAGCCATTTTAGTAAAATAGGCTCCTCCCACAACGTTAATTTTGCACCCCCTAGCGAACCTGAATCGAAAATTCAACTTTTTTTGATAATTATTGATATTCAGACTCCAGAGAACATTTCTGCACTGGTTTGGTTCCGATCGGGCGAAAAACCAGGGACTAGTTCGCAAAAGTAGTTTTTTGATAAAATTCAAAATGGCGGAAAATCCTTGTAGGCGCAAATAAAATCGGAGATATACGTTTTTTACGTCAGGTTTCCAGCTTTCCAGTGATATAAGACACTTGAGTCTACGACTTACGGTCTAGGAGTTATGAGCAGTTTCGCGCAATTGGTTGCTATAGCGCCACCTATGGGCCAATCGGGCTCATAATTTGATAACCTCTCCTCGATTTTTGTACTACCATCTGACAAAGTTTCAAGGCTCCAGCACTTACGGTTTGGGCTGCACGATGCGTTTTACGGCGGAAGAAAAATAATAATAATAATAATAATAATAATAATAATAAAAATCCTTACAAATACAATAGGTTTTCAGCACTTCGTGCTTGAACACCTAATAAAAATCCTTACAAATACAATAGGTTTTCAGCACTTCGTGCTTGAACACCTAATAATAATTAAAGCTGCAAGCAGCATTTAGCGGTGTTCAAGCAGTTAAGGCCTTTAAGGCCGTTAAGCACAAAAGCATCAAAAGACATTAAGTTGCATGTAGAAAGCATGATTTACCATGACATACTACATTTCAGTGTGATTTTTCATGATTTGCCATGTTCCAGTATGATTTACCATGAATCTAACATGATTTTCCATAGTTTACCTTGATATACCATGTTATAGGATGATTTACCATGATATAGCACATTCTAGAATAATTTACCAGGATTCTAGCATGATTTACCTTTTTTACTATGATTTACCATGTTTCTGGCGTTATTTACCATGATTTACCTCGTTGATAGCAATTATTTGAAGCATCAGAACAATTGAACTGATACACTCTGACAGAATATAAATGTGTTATAATAGTA
The DNA here is from genome assembly GCA_026230005.1 of Gila orcuttii. Lineage (NCBI taxonomy): Eukaryota > Metazoa > Chordata > Actinopteri > Cypriniformes > Leuciscidae > Gila > Gila orcuttii. Next base: position 19,806,896 of record JAPDVR010000017.1, read on the forward strand.
ATTGTTATATAAGTGATTTTATAGTGTCTATATACATATGAATGGAAAAGCACATGTGAAAAGACTATTAAAAAGAAGAGTGGCCAGCAGAGGGCAGTAGAAGACCACTTATTGGCTCACTTTAATTTTAAACTACTTTGTTTCTCCAGTATTCTACACTAAAGCAAACCATTTTTTTTTCATGTTAACTCCATAATGCATGCTCTCTCACACACACACACACACACACACACACACACATGTGCACACACACGTACACAGGTTATGTTATTGTGAAAAATCATGTTCTACCACAATTCACCATGATTTACCACATTGCTAGCATTGATGTGAAGTGTCAGTACAAATGAACTGATACACTCTGAAAGAATATGAATGTGTTTTAATAGTAATTGTTATATAAGTGATTTTATAGTGTCTATATACATATGAATGCAAAAGCACATGTGAAAAGACTATTAATAGGAAGAGTGGCCAGCAGAGGGCAGTAGAAGACCACTTATTGGCTCACTTTCATTTTCAACTACTTTATTTCTCCAGTATTATTCACTGAAGCAAACCATTTTTATCATGTTAAGTCCATAATGCATGCTTACACACACACACACACACATTTTTGGGATATGTTATTGTGAAAATCTGTTTTAATGGTATATGAGCATTTCACATATTTCTTTGCAATGTAATAATATAAAACTAATTAAAGAAAATGCTTTAAGCATTTGTTTGTTAGCCAATGCTGAAAGCTGATAAAAAGATTAAAAATGTCTAATGCTGCTTCTCCATCTAGTGGACAACAGTGCTATTACAGCCTACTTATACAATATGCCATGTTTTTCATATCATTTAATCTACACACACTCATTCTGTTGTAGATAGAGACATTTGGAACTTCAGGATCCGGTGTGACTCAATTGTCACTTCAATAGATGAATTTTGAATAAATGTTATTGTAAATGTTAAAATAGTGAATTTATAAAGTCTAAATATTAATTATAGTTGAGTAGTGTGACAAAATGACTTTTTTTAAACAGCAGGGGGCAGTAAAATACCACTTATTGGCTTAATAGGCCATTATGTTCATATCATTTTCACCTTTTTAACTGTTATACAGGCCTATTTTGTCCAATCTGTCCGAAAATTTTCATGATTATTTGGAGTCATGGCCCACATGTTCAGACTTGTTTTTAATAAGATCTGAGCATTCATCGAAGAGATATAGGCTTTCGAGCACACTCGGTCAAGGCTACACATTGAAGTGATCCTATTATAGCCATCAAAATGCAGAAGTTCAACCTTTTCTGATAATTATTGCTCTAGAGAGTCCAGAGAATTGTACTGCACTGGTTTTGAACGTTATTATATGAAAATTATATGATCTTAGATGGAACAAACCATTTACAGTCAATACTGGCAATTTACAATAGGGAATACATGGTTTTTAAGATTTTTAACAGTTATAGCGCCACCTATTGTCCGATCTCCATGAAACTTTGCATGCTTGTTAATGATGATATGTCACATATGCTCACCAAGTTATGTGAAGTTCCGAGTTTTTATTTATGATTTATAGGCTTTTGAGTGTGTTTTGACACGCCCCTTTTTATAAATGATCCTGTTATAGCAGACCAAAGGGCAAAGTTCAACTTTTTTTTTGATAATTATTGATCTAGAGAGTCCAGAGAATTGTCCTAGACTGGTCTGGTTCCGAAAAACCAGGGACTAGTTCGCAAAAGTAGGTTTTTAACATATTCGTGAATATTTAATGAACGGTTTGATTGACAGCAATGGTTCTAGAGGCAAAGTTGTTCAACATGAGGAGATCTATCGACTGATATGCATATTGAGGGGATGTGTGCAACACCACGTGATTACAGAGCCGTAAAACTCGTTAGCGCCAACTAGTGGCCGATTTCTTTCAAAACTCTTACAGACCTCTTGGGCCATGAGTTGAACATGCCCATTGAGTTTCGTTCTGATCGGCCTCCGTTAACCTTGTTTAAAAGGTGCTCAAACTTCATTGGCCGATGGCAGCCATGTTTTTTGAGATATGCCAATATCCTTTTACACATACATGGCACCTTGGACCAAGACACTGCATACCAATTTTCAAGTCAATCGGACTAACGGTCAGGTGGCCACACCCCCTTTTATGTTTTTTTAATCTTATAGCGCCACCTAGTGTTAGATCGACGCGGTTTTTTTACTGTGACCCCAGAATGTCCTCATACACATGTGTGTCAAGTTTGGTGAAGATATCTCATTTACTTCTTGAGTTATAGCCATTTTAGTAAAATAGGCTCCTCCCACAACGTTCATTTTGCGCCCCCTAGCAACCGGAAATCGAAATTTCAACTTTTTTTCGATAATTATTGATATTCAGACTCCAGAGAACATTTATGCACTGGTTTGGTTCCGATCAGGCAAAAAACCAGGGACTAGTTCGCAAAAGTAGTTTTTTGACAAAATTCAAAATGGCGGAAAAATTTGCATACCGGAAATGAAATCGGAGATATACGTTTTTTAAGTCATGAGCTCAGCTTTCCAGTGATATAAGACACTTGACTCTACGACTTACGGTCTAGGAGTTATGACCAGTTTCGCGCAATTGATTGCTATAGCGCCACCTATGGGCCAATCGGGCTCATAGTCTCTCAACCTCTCCTCGATTTCTGTGCTACCTTAATCCCAAATATCAAGTCTCTAGCACTTACGGTTTGGGCTGCACGATGCGTTTTAGGGGAAAATAATAATAATAATAAAAATCAGTACAATTACAATAGGTTTTCAGCACTTCGTGCTTGAACACCTAATAATAAAAATCCTTGCAAATACAATAGGTTTTCAGCACTTCGTGCTTGAACACCTAACAAGCAGCATTTAGCGGTGTTCAAGCAGTTAAGGCAGTTAAGGCAGTTAAGCTCAAAAGCATCAAAAGACATTAAGTTTCATGTAGCAAGCATTTAAACACTGACATCATAGATGGAATAGACCTTGTTTTGGCATGATTTACCATGATATACCAAATTTTTGTGTGATTTTTCATGATTTACCATGTTCCAGTATGATTTACCATGAATCTAGCATGATTTACCATAGTTTACCATGATATACCAAGTTCTAGTATGATTCACCATGATTTACCCTGCTCTAGCATGGTTTACCACAATTGAACACATTCTAGTATGATTTAATATGATTCTAGCATGATTTACCATGCTATAGGATGATTTACCATGATATACCACATTCTAGAATGATTTATGATGGTTTTGAACATTATGATATGAACATTATATGACTGTAGATGGAAAAGACCATTTACAGCTAATACAGGCAATTTACCATAGGAAATACATGGTTTTGAAGCTTTTTTTTTTTTCATTCTGCACTAAAGCAAACCAGATTTTTCATGTTAACTCCATAAGGCATGCTTACACACACAGACACACACACACAGACACACACACACACACACACAGACACACACACACACACACACACACACACACACACACACACACACACACACACACACACACACACACACACACACATACATTATTGTGAAAAATCTCTTTTAATGGTCTATAAGCATTTCACATATTTCTTTGTGATGTAATGATATTTAAACTGTATTACCAGTCCATCATAATAATAAAAAATAGCTTTAAGCATTTGTTTGTTAGCCAATGCTGAAAGCTGATAAAAAGATTAAGCATGTATAATCCTGCTGCTCCCTCTAGTGGACAACAGTGGTAGTACAGCCTATATAGAGTTGAAATGAATGAATGGAAATTTGGTTTTTCACTTATATCTCGGGAACGAGAAAGTGAAAAAATCTGAAACTCAGAACTTAGATAGTGTCCGAGGAGCCCTGTTGAACGATACCATCCCGGTGTTGGTGGGCGATTCGGGCCGGGAGTTATGCTTGTTCAAAGGCATATCTTTTGGGGCTTATATCTCGGGAATGCCCGGGCCAAATCGCACCAAACTCGAATCGAAGCTAGGTGAGGACGGGCTCTTTCCAACAAGCTATCCCACAAGAATCTAGGTGGTCTAGGTCGGGAGTTACAGCCGTTCCAAGTCGGGGGTCTCACGGATTAGCGATCCGCGGGGGGGGGGCGCTCCCGAGGCCCGTGACGATAGATTTCGATCAAGGCCCAATAGAGGACCTTACCATCCAAATTTGAGCGCGCAGGGAGTTTCCGTTTTCGAGTTATGAGTGAATTTGTACTGGGAGGGCGTGGCCTAACGTTATACTTTCGTTTTCAGCCTTCCTGTGATACCACAATTGAACACATTGTAGTATGATTTAATATGATTCTAGCATGATTTATCATAGTTTACCATGATTTACCATGTTATAGAATGATTTACGATGATATACCACATTATACAATGATTTACCATGTTATAGAATGATTTACCAGGATTGTAGCATGATTTACCATGATTCATCACATTGCTGGCATGATTTGCCATGATACACCATGTAATAGTATTATTTACTATGATTTACCATGTTTCTATCGTGATTTACCATGATTTACCACATTGCTAGCATTGATGTGAAGTGGCAATAGCAATGAATTGATAAACTGACAAAAAAAATATTGTCTTATAATAGTTAACATGGAAAAACAGGTTTGCTTTAGTGCAGAATAGAACATCAAGTCTGTCAAAATTAAACTGAGCCAATAAGTGGTCTTCTACTGCCCTCTGCTGGCCATTATACTTATTAATAAAGTGTTTTCACAGGTCTCTTATTTAGACATATGCTTACACACACACACACACACACACACACACACACACACACACACACTTGGGATGTTATTGTGAAAATCTAATTTAGTTTAATATAGTTGATCAAATCTAATTTAGTTTAGTTGAATATTTAGGTAATATAGTTTAATAATATTAAACTATATTACCAGTCCATCATAATAATAAAAAAATAGCTTTAAGAAGTAAAATGGCCAGCAGAGGGCAGTAGAAGACCACTTATTGGCTCACTTTCATTTTAAACTACTTGGTTTCATTAGCAAACCAGTTTTTTCATGTTAACTCCATAATGCATACTTACACACACACACACACACACACACACACACACACACACACACACACACACACACACACACACACACACACACACACACACACACACACATTTGGGATATGTTATTGTGAAAATCTCTTTTAATGGTCTATAAGCATTTCACATATTTCTTTGTGATGTAATAATATAAAACTAATTTTAAAAAATAGCTTTAAGCATTTGTTTGTAAGCCAATGCTGAAAGCTGATAAAAAGATTAAACATGTCTAATACTGCTGCTCCCTCTAGTGGACAACAGTGGTATTACAGCCTATATAGAGTTGAAATGAATGAATGGAAATTTGGTTTTTCACTTATATCTCGGGAACGAGAAAGTGAAAAAATCTGAAACTCAGAACATAGATAGTGTCTGAGGAGCCCTGTTGAACGAGACCATCCCGGTGTTGGTGGCCAATCGGGGCCGGGAGTTATGCCCGTTCAAAGGCATATCTTTTGGGGCTTATATCTCGTAAAATACCACTTATTGGCTGTTATACACCCTATTATAGCCATCAAAATGCAGAAGTTCAACCTTTTCTGATAATTATTGATCTAGAGAGTCCAGAGAATTGTACTGCACTGGTTTTGAACGTTATTATATGAAAATTATATGATCTTAGATGGAACAAACCATTTACAGTCAATACTGATAATTTAACATAGGGAATACATGGTTTTTAAGATTTTTAACAGTTATAGCGCCACCTATTGTCCGATCTCCATGAAACTTTGCATGCTTGTTAATGATGTTATGTCACATATGCTCACCAATTTTTGTGAAGTTCCGAGTTTTTATTTATGATTTATAGGCTTTTGAGTGTGTTTTGACACGCCCCTTTTTATAAATGATCCTGTTATAGCAAACCAAAGGGCAAAGTTCAACTTTTTTTCGATAATTATTGATCTAGAGAGTCCAGAGAATTGTCCTAGACTGGTCTGGTTCCGATCGGGCGAAAAACCAGGGACTAGTTCGCAAAAGTAGGTTTTTAACATATTCGTGAATATTTAATGAACAGTTTGATTGACAGCAATGGTTCTAAAGGCAAAGTTGTTCAGCATGAGGAGAACTATCATATGATATGCATTTTGTGGGGATGTGTGGAACACCACGTGATTAGAGAGCCGTAAAACTCGTTAGCGCCAACTAGTGGCCGATTTCTTTCAAAACTCTTACAGACCTCTTGGGACATGATTCGAACATGCCCATCGAGTTTCGTTCCGATTGGCCTCCGTTAACCTCGTCTCATAGGGGCTCAAACTTAATTGGCCGATGGCGGCCATGTTTTTTGAGATACGCCAAAGTCCTCATAGACATACATGGGGCCTTGGACCAAGACACTGCATACCAATTTTCAGGTCAATCGGACTAACGATCAGCCCTTTATATGTTTTTTTCATGTTATAGTGCCACCTAGTGTTCGATCGTCGTGATATTTTTACTGTGACCTCAAATCGAACTCATTCACATGTGTACCAAGTTTGGTGAAGCTATCTCATTTCCTTATCGAGTTATAGCCATTTTAGTAAAATAGGCTCCTCCCACAATGTTCATTTTGCGCCCCCTAGCGACCGAAAATCGAAATTTCAACTTTTTTTCAATAATTATTCACATTCAGACTCCAAAGAACATTTCTGCACTGGTTTGGTTCCGATCGGACGAAAAACCAGGGACTAGTTCGCAAAAGTAGTTTTTTGACAAAATTCAAAATGGCGGAAAATCTATATTGGCGGAAATTAAATCGGAGATATACGTTTTTTTCGTCAGGTGACCAGCTTTCCAGTGATATAAGACACTTGAGTCTACGACTTACGGTCTAGGAGTTATGAGCAGTTTCGCGCAATTGGTTGCTATAGCGCCACCTATGGGCCAATCGGGCTCATAATTTGATAACCTCTCCTCGATTTTTGTACTACCATCTGACAAAGTTTCAAGGCTCCAGCACTTACGGTTTGGGCTGCACGATGCGTTTTACGGCGGAAGAAAAATAATAATAATAATTAAAGCTGCAAGCAGCATTTAGCGGTGTTCAAGCAGTTAAGGCATTTAAGATTTTTAACCACACAAGCATCAAAAGACATTACGTTTTATGTAGCAAGCATTTAACCACTGATATCATAGATGGAATAGACCATGTTTTAGCATGATTTACCATGATATACCACATTTTAGTGTGATTTTTCATGATTTACCATGTTCCAGTATGATTTACCATGAATCTAGCATGATTTACCATGATTTACCAAGTTCTAGTATGATTTACTACGTTCTAGGATGATTTACCATAGAGCAGTGGTTCCCAAACCTGTCCTGAAGGACCCGTTTTCTCTGTCTCTCTAATCAATCACACCTGATTCAACTCATCAGCTCATTAACCTATGTGATTATGAGCTGATGAGTTGAATCAGGTGTGTTTGATTAGGGTTCCCAACACTGCCATAGAGTACTGTGATTCTAGCATGATTTACCATAGTTTATCATGATTTACCACATTGCTAGCATTGATGTGAAGTGTCAGAACAAATGAAGTGATAAACTCTGAGAAAATATGATTGTGTTATAATAGTAATTGTTATACAAGTGATTTTATAGTGTCTAAATATGAATGCACCTGTTAAAAGACTTCATTAATAAGTAGAATGAGCCAATAAGTGGTCTTCTACTGCCCTCTGCAGGCCACTTTCATTTTGACAGTTTTTCCATTTTAACTCCTTTATGCAAGCTTACACACACACACACACACACACACACACACAAAATCATTATGAAAATATATTTGAATGTTATTTCATACATGTCTTTGCAAACTATTAATCAGATTATTCAGAATTTATTCAGAAACATAGGACTACACACACATTCTGTTGTAGATACAGAGATTTGAACTATGTCTCATTCAGGATTCACATTTGTCAATGTGACAGAATTGTCAATAGTGATACTTCAATAGATGAAATTTGACTTAATGTGATTGTAAATGTTAAAATAGTAATTTTATAAAGTCTAAATAGTAATTTTGTCACACTACTCAAGTATAATTCATATTTTAAACAGCAGGGGGCAGTAAAATACTACTTATTGGCTTAATATGCCATTATATTCATTTAATTTTCCCATTTTTAACTGTTATAGAGGCAAATTTTGTCCGATCTGTCTGAAATTTTTCATGATTGTTTGGAGTCATATGGCACATGTTCTGACTTGTTTTTAAGAAGATCTGAGCATTCATTGAAGAGATATAAGCTTTTGGGGACACTAGGTCATGGCTACATTGTGAAGTGACCCTATTATAGCCATCCAAATGAAGTTGTTCAACTTTTTCTGATAATTATTGATCTAGAGAGTCCAGAGAATTGTACTGCACTGGTTTTGAACATTATGATATGAACATTACATGATAATAAATGCAAAACACCATTTACAGCAAATACAGGCAATTTACCATAGGAAATACATTGTTTCAAAGCTTTTTAACAGTTATAGCGCCACCTATGGTCCGATCTCCATAAAATTTGGCATGCTTTTTAAGGATGTTATGTCACATATGCTCACCAATTTTTGTGAAGTTCTGAGTTTTCGTATAGGATTTATAGGCTTTTGACTATATTTTGCCACGCCCATTTTATAAATGACCCTGTTATAGCCAACCAAATGCCAAATTTCAACTTTTTTTTGATAATTATTGATCTAGAGAGTCCAGAGAATTGTCCTAGACTGGTCTGGTTCCGATCGGGCGAAAATCCTAGGACTAGTTCGCAAAAGTAGGTTTTAAACATATTTGTGAATATTTAATGAACGATTTGATTGACAGCAATGGTTCTAGAGGCAAAGTTGTTCAGCATGAGGAGATCTATCAAATGATATGCATTTTGTGGGGATGTGTGCCACACCACGTGATTACAGAGCCGTAAAACTTGTTAGCGCCAACTAGTGGCCGATTTCTTTCAAAACTCTTACAGACCTCTTGGGCCATGAGTCGAACATGCCCATCGAGTTTCGTTCCGATCGGCCTCCGTTAACCTCGTCTCACAGGTGCTCAAACTTCATTGGCCGATGGCGGCCATGTTTTTTGAGATACGCCAATGTCCTTTTATACATACATGGGGCCTTGGACCAAGACACTGCATACCAATTTTCAAGTCAATCGGACCAATGGTCAGGTGGTCACAGCCCTATTTATGTTTTTTTAATGTTATAGCGCCACCTAGTGCCCAATCGTCGCGATTTTTTTACTGTGACCTCAGAATGAACTTATTCACATGTGTACCGAGTTTGGTGAAGCTATCTCATTTACTTCTTGAGTTATAGCCATTTTAGTAAAATAGGCTCCGCCCACAACGTTCATTTTGCGCCCCCTAGCGACCGTGAATCAAAATTTCAACTTTTTTTCGATAATTATTGATATTCAGACTCCAGAGAACATTTTGGCACTGGTTTGGTTCCGATCGGGCGAAAAACCAGGGACTAGTTCGCAAAAGTAGTTTTTCGACAAAATTCAAAATGGCGGAAAATCTATCATGGCGGAAATGAAATCGGAGATATACGTTTTTTACTTCAGGTTTCCAGCTTTCCAGAGATATAAGACACTTGAGTCTACGACATACGGTCTAGGAGTTATGAGCAGTTTTGCGCAATTGGTTGCTATAGCGCCACCTATGGGCCAATCGGGCTCATAATTTGATAACCTCTCCTCGATTTTTGTACTACCATCTGACAAAGTTTCAAGTCTCTAGCACTTACGGTTTGGTCTGCACGATGCGTTTTACGGCAGAATAATAATAATAATAATAAAAATCAGCACAAATACAATAGGTTTTCAGCACTTCGTGCTTGAACACCTAATAATAATAATTAAAGCTGCAAGCAGCATTTAGCGGTGTTCAAGCAGTTAAGGCATTTAAGATTTTTAACCACACAAGCATCAAAAGACATTACGTTTTATGTAGCAAGCATTTAACCACTGATATCATAGATGGAATAGACCATGTTTTAGCATGATTTACCATGATATACCACATTTTAGTGTGATTTTTCATGATTTACCATGTTCCAGTATGATTTACCATGAATCTAGCATGATTTACCATGATTTACCAAGTTCTAGTATGATTTACTACGTTCTAGGATGATTTACCATAGAGCAGTGGTTCCCAAACCTGTCCTGAAGGACCCGTTTTCTCTGTCTCTCTAATCAATCACACCTGATTCAACTCATCAGCTCAATAACCTATGTGATTATGAGCTGATGAGTTGAATCAGGTGTGTTTGATTAGGGTTCCCAACACTGCCATAGAGTACCGTGATTCTAGCATGATTTACCATAGTTTATCATGATTTACCACATTGCTAGCATTGATGTGAAGTGTCAGTACAAATGAAGTGATAAACTCTGACAAAATATGATTGTGTTATAATAGTAATTGTTATACAAGTGATTTTATAGTGTCTAAATATGAATGCACCTGTTAAAAGACTTCATTAATAAGTAGAATGAGCCAATAAGTGGTCTTCTACTGCCCTCTGCTGGCCACTTTCATTTTGACAGTTTTTCCATTTTAACTCCTTTATGCAAGCTTACACACACACACACACACACACACACACACAAAATCATTATGAAAATATATTTGAATGTTATTTCATACATGTCTTTGCAAACTATTAATCAGATTATTCAGAATTTATTCAGAAACATAGGACTACACACACATTCTGTTGTAGATACAGAGATTTGAACTATGTCTCATTCAGGATTCACATTTGTCAATGTGACAGAATTGTCAATAGTGATACTTCAATAGATGAAATTAGACTTAATGTGATTGTAAATGTTAAAATAGTAATTTTATAAAGTCTAAATAGTAATTTTGTCACACTACTCAAGTATAATTCATATTTTAAACAGCAGGGGGCAGTAAAATACTACTTATTGGCTTAATATGCCATTATATTCATTTAATTTTCCCATTTTTAACTGTTATAGAGGCAAATCTTGTCCGATCTGTCTGAAATTTTTCATGATTGTTTGGAGTCATATGGCACATGTTCTGACTTGTTTTTAAGAAGATCTGAGCATTCATTGAAGAGATATAAGCTTTTGGGGACACTAGGTCATGGCTACATTGTGAAGTGACCCTATTATAGCCATCCAAATGAAGTTGTTCAACTTTTTCTGATAATTATTGATCTAGAGAGTCCAGAGAATTGTACTGCACTGGTTTTGAACATTATGATATGAACATTACATGATAATAAATGCAAAACACCATTTACAGCAAATACAGGCAATTTACCATAGGAAATACATTGTTTAAAAGCTTTTTAACAGTTATAGCGCCACCTATGGTCCGATCTCCATAAAATTTGGCATGCTTTTTAAGGATGTTATGTCACATATGCTCACCAATTTTTGTGAAGTTCTGAGTTTTCGTATAGGATTTATAGGCTTTTGACTATATTTTGCCACGCCCATTTTATAAATGACCCTGTTATAGCCAACCAAATGCCAAATTTCAACTTTTTTTGATAATTATTGATCTAGAGAGTCCAAAGAATTGTCCTAGACTGGTCTGGTTCCGATCGGGCGAAAATCCTAGGACTAGTTTGCAAAAGTAGGTTTTAAACATATTTGTGAATATTTAATGAACGATTTGATTGACAGCAATGGTTCTAGAGGCAAAGTTGTTCAGCATGAGGAGATCTATCAAATGATATGCATTTTGTGGGGATGTGTGCCACACCACGTGATTACAGAGCCGTAAAACTCGTTAGCGCCAACTAGTGGCCGATTTCTTTCAAAACTCTTACAGACCTCTTGGGCCATGAGTCGAACATGCCCATCGAGTTTCGTTCCGATCGGCCTCCGTTAACCTCGTCTCACAGGTGCTCAAACTTCATTGGCCGATGGCGGCCATGTTTTTTGAGATAAGCCAATGTCCTTTTATACATACATGGGGCCTTGGACCAAGACACTGCATACCAATTTTCAAGTCAATCGGACCAACGGTCAGGTGGTCATAGCCCTATTTAAGTTTTTTTAATGTTATAGTGCCACCTAGTGCCCAATCGTCGCGATTTTTTTACTGTGACCTCAGAATGAACTTATTCACATGTGTACCGAGTTTGGTGAAGCTATCTCATTTACTTCTTGAGTTATAGCCATTTTAGTAAAATAGGCTCCGCCCACAACGTTCATTTTGCGCCCCCTAGCGACCGTGAATCAAAATTTCAACTTTTTTTCGATAATTATTGATATTCAGACTCCAGAGAACATTTTGGCACTGGTTTGGTTCCGATCGGGCGAAAAACCAGGGACTAGTTCGCAAAAGTAGTTTTTCGACAAAATTCAAAATGGCGGAAAATCTATCATGGCGGAAATGAAATCGGAGATATACGTTTTTTACTTCAGGTTTCCAGCTTTCCAGAGATATAAGACACTTGAGTCTACGACATACGGTCTAGGAGTTATGAGCAGTTTTGCGCAATTGGTTGCTATAGCGCCACCTATGGGCCAATCGGGCTCATAATTTGATAACCTCTCCTCGATTTTTGTACTACCATCTGACAAAGTTTCAAGTCTCTAGCACTTACGGTTTGGTCTGCACGATGCGTTTTAGCGGAGAATAATAATAATAAATATATTTTGGGGCTTATATCTCGGGAATGCCCTGGCCGAATCGCACCAAACTCGAATCGAAGCTAGATGAGGACGAGCCCTTTCTAACGAGCTATCGCACAAGAATCTAGGTGGTCTAGGTCGAGAGTTACAGCCGTTCAAACTCGGGGGTCTCTCGAATTAGCGATCCGCGGGGGGGCGCTCCCGAGGCCCGCGACGATAGATTTCGATCAAGGCCCAATAGAGGACTTTACCATCCAAATTTGAGCGCGCAGGGAGTTCGCGTTTTCGAGTTATGAGTGAATTTGTACTGTGAGGGCGTGGCCTAACGTTCGTTTTCAGCCTGAGCCTTCCTGTGACACAATTGTGAATAATACATGAATGTGATTGTAAATGTTAAAATAATGATTTTATAAAGTCTAAATATGAATTATATATAACAATATTAGGGAGTAGTATGATAAAATGACAGCAGGTCCACTTATTGTAAAATGCCACTTATTGGCTGTTATAGTCATCAAAGCTGTTTAATATAGTCATCACAGCTGGTCTTTCACCCTATTATAGCCATCCAAATGAAGAAGTTATACCTTTTCTGACAATTATTGATCTATTCTAGAGAGTCCAGAGAATTGTACTGCACTGGTTTTAAACAGGCAATTTACCATAAGATATATATGGTTTTAAAGCTTTTTAACAGTTATAGCGCCACTTATGGTCCGATCTCCATGAAACTGTGCATGCTTCTTCACCATGTTATGACACATATGCTCATCAATTTTTGTGAAGTTCTGATTTTTTATTTACGATTTATAGGCTTTTGAGTGTATTTTGACACGCCCCTTTTCTAAATGACCCTGTTATAGTGAACCATAGGGTAAAGTTCAACTTTTTTTTGATAATTATTGATCTAGAGAGTCCAGAGAATTGTCTTAGACTGGTCTGTTTCCGATCGGGCGAAAAACCAGGGACTAGTTCGCAAAAGTAGGTTTTTAACATATTCGTGAATATTTAATGAACGGTTTGATTGACAGCAATGGTTCTAGAGGCAAATTTGTTCAACATGAGGAGATCTATCAAATGATATGCATTTTGTGGGGATGTGTGCAACACCAAGTGATTACAGAGCCGTAAAACTCGTTAGCGCCAACTAGTGGCCGATTTCTTTCAAAATTCTTACAGGCCTCTAGGGCCATAAGTCGAACGTGCCCATCGAGTTTCGTTCCGATCGGCCTCCGTTAACCTCGTCTCATTGGTGCTCAAACTTCATTGGTCGATGGCGGCCATGTTTTTTTAGATACGCCAATGTCCTCATACACATACATGGGGCCTTGGACCAAGACACTGCTTACCAATTTTCAAGTCAATCGGACTAACGGTCAGCTGGTCAGAGCCCTTTTTATGTTTTTTTCACATTACAGCGCCACCTAGTGTTTGATCGTCGCGATTTTTTTACTGTGACCTCAGAATGAACTCATTCACATGTGTACCGAGTTTGGTGAAGCTATCTCAATTACTTCTTGAGTTATAACCATTTTAGTAAAATAGGCTCCGCCCACAGCGTTTATTTTGCGCCCCCTAGCGAACATGAATCAAAATTTCAACTTTTTTTTGATAATTATTGATATTCAGACTCCAGAGAACATTTCTGCACTGGTTTGGTTCCGATCGGGCGAAAAACCAGGGACTAGTTCGCAAAAGTAGTTTTTCGACAAAATTCAAAATGGCGGAAAAATTTGCATACCGGAAATGAAATCGGAGATATACGTTTTTTAAGTCAGAAGTCCAGCTTTCCAATGATATAAGACACTTGAGTGTACGACATACGGTTTAGGAGTTATGAGCAGTTTCGCGTTTTTGTTACTACAGCGCCACCTATGGGCCAATCGGGCTCATATTCTCTCAACCTCTCCTCGATTTCTGTGCTACCTTAAACCCAAATATCAAGTCTCTAGCACTTACGGTTTGGTCTGCACGATGCGTTTTACGGCAGAATAATAATAATAATAATAATAATTAAAGCTGCAAGCAGCATTTAGCGGTGTTCAAGCAGGTAAGGCCTTTAAGGCCGTTAAGCACAAAAGCATCAAAAGACAGTACATTTTATTTAGCATACATTTAAACACTGACATAATAGATGGAAAAAACCATTTACAGCCAATATAGGCAATTTACCATAGGAAATCTATGGTTTTAAAGCTTTTTAACAGTTATAGCGCCACCTATGGTCCGATCTCCATGAAACTTTGCATGCTTCTTCACCATGTTATGAGACATATGCCTTTCAATTTCTGTGAAGTTTTGACTTTTCGTTTAGGATTTATAGGCTTTTGACCGTATTTTACCCTGCCCCTTTTCTAAATGACCCTGTTACAGCCACCCAAATGCAACATTTCAACTTTTTATCAATAATTATTGATCTAGAGAGTCCAGAGAATTGCCCTATACTGGTTTGGTTCCGATCGGGCGAAAAACCAGGGACTAGTTCGCAAAATTAGGTTTTTAACATAATTGTGAATATTTAATGAACGATTTGATTGACAACAATGGTTCTAGAGGCAAAGTTGTTCAACATGAGGAGATCTATCAAATGATATGCATTTTGTGGGGATGTGTGCAACACCACGTGATTACAGAGCCGTAAAACTTGTTAGCGCCAACTAGTGGCCGATTTGTTTCAAAATTCTTACAGGCCTCTAGGGCCATGAGTCGAACATGCCCATCGAGTTTCGTTCCGATCGGCCTCCGTTAACCTCGTCTCATAGGTGCTCAAACTTCATTGGTCGATGGCGGCCATGTTTTTTGAGATACGCCAATATCCTTTTACACATACATGGGGCCTTGGACCAAGACACTGCATACCAATTTTCAAGTCAATCGGACTAACGGTCAGGTGGCCACACCCCTTTTTATGTTTTTTTAATGTTATAGCGCCACCATGTGGCCAATCGACGCAGTTTTTTTACTGTGACCTTGATTTGAACTCATAAATATGAGTACCAAGTTTGGTGAAGATATCTCATTTACTTCTCGAGTTATAGCCATTTTAGTAAAATTGGCTCCTCCCAAAACGTTAATTTTACTCCCCCTAGCGACCGGAATTTGAAATTTCAACTTTTTTTCAATAATTATTGATAAGCAGACTCCAGAGAACATTTCTGCACTGGTTTGGTTCCAATAGGGCAAAAAAACAGGGACTAGTTCACAAAAGTAGGTTTTTAACATAATTCAAAATGGCGGACAAGTTTGCATACCAAAAATAAAATCGGAGATATACATTTTATCCTACAGGCATCCAGCTTTCCAATGATATAAGACACTTGAGTCTACGACTTACGGTCTAGGAGTTATGAGCAGTTACGCGCAATTGATTGCTATAGCGCCACCTATGGGCCAATCGGGCTCATACTTTGATAACCTCTCCTCGATTTTTGTACTACCATCTGGCAAAGTTTCAAAGCTCCAGCTCTTACGGTTTGGGCTGCACGATGCGTTTTACGGCGGAATAATAATAATAATAATAACAAGCCGAATCTGCCGGAGCTTGTACGTCTCACACAATCAGAGCGTAAAAATACGGGATATTTTACGGGAAAATACTAAAACGGGAAGACAGCGGGAAAAGAGCTAAAATACGTGAGAAACCCGGAAAAAACGGGAGGGTTGACAGCTATGATTATATTACCAATCCATCATAATAATAAAATAGCTTTAAGAAGTAAAATGGCCAGCAGAGGGCAGTAGAAGACCACTTATTGGCTCACTTTCATTTTAAACAACTTGGTTTCACTAGAATCCTGCACTAAGGCAACCCAGTTTTTTCATGTTAACTCCATAATGCATGCTTACACACACACACACACACAAACACACACACACACACACACACACACACACACACACACACACACACACTCTTGTACATCTATCTTTATGAGGACATTCATTGACACAATGCAATCTCTAGCCGCTTACCTAACCTTACTCATCACAACTAAGTGCTTAACCCGAACCCTTACCCTAAACCTACCCTTAACCTAATTATAACCGTATCCCTAAAACCAAGTCTTGACCCTCAAGCCTTTAAAGGGGTCTCAGAAAGTGAGGACCGGCCAAAATGCCCTCACTTTACTCTCTTTGTCCTCACTCCAATGGTCTAAAACTCAAACTGGTCCTCACAAAGATAGTTGTACAAGTACACACACACACACACACACACACACACACACACACACACACACACACACACACGTGTGGGATATGTTATTTTTGAAATCTCTTTTAATGGTCTATAAGCATTTCACATATTTCTTTGTGATGTAATAATATACAACTAATTTAAAAAAATAGCTTTAAGCATTTGTTTGTTAGCCAATGCTGAAAGCTGATAAAAAGATTGAACATGTCTAATACTGCTGCTCCCTCTAGTGGACAACAGTGGTATTACAGCCTATATAGAGTTGAAATGAATGAATGGAAATTTGGTTTTTCACTTATATCTCGGGAACGAGAAAGTGAAAAAATCTGAAACTCAGAACTTAGATAATGTCCGAAGAGCCCTGTTGAACGAGACCATCCCGGTGTTGGTGGCCGATCGGGGCCGGGAGTTATGCCCGTTCAAAAGCATATATTTTGGGGCTTATATCTCGGGAATGCCCTGGCCGAATCGCACCAAACTCGAATCGAAGCTAGATGAGGACGAGCCCTTTCTAACGAGCTATCGCACAAGAATCTAGGTGGTCTAGGTCGAGAGTTACAGCCGTTCAAACTCGGGGGTCTCTCGAATTAGCGATCCGCGGGGGGGCGCTCCCGAGGCCCGCGACGATAGATTTCGATCAAGGCCCAATAGAGGACTTTACCATCCAAATTTGAGCGCGCAGGGAGTTCGCGTTTTCGAGTTATGAGTGAATTTGTACTGTGAGGGCGTGGCCTAACGTTCGTTTTCAGCCTGAGCCTTCCTGTGACACAATTGTGAATAATACATGAATGTGATTGTAAATGTTAAAATAATGATTTTATAAAGTCTAAATATGAATTATATATAACAATATTAGGGAGTAGTATGATAAAATGACAGCAGGTCCACTTATTGTAAAATGCCACTTATTGGCTGTTATAGTCATCAAAGCTGTTTAATATAGTCATCACAGCTGGTCTTTCACCCTATTATAGCCATCCAAATGAAGAAGTTATACCTTTTCTGACAATTATTGATCTATTCTAGAGAGTCCAGAGAATTGTACTGCACTGGTTTTAAACAGGCAATTTACCATAAGATATATATGGTTTTAAAGCTTTTTAACAGTTATAGCGCCACTTATGGTCCGATCTCCATGAAACTGTGCATGCTTCTTCACCATGTTATGACACATATGCTCATCAATTTTTGTGAAGTTCTGATTTTTTATTTACGATTTATAGGCTTTTGAGTGTATTTTGACACGCCCCTTTTCTAAATGACCCTGTTATAGTGAACCATAGGGTAAAGTTCAACTTTTTTTTGATAATTATTGATCTAGAGAGTCCAGAGAATTGTCTTAGACTGGTCTGTTTCCGATCGGGCGAAAAACCAGGGACTAGTTCGCAAAAGTAGGTTTTTAACATATTCGTGAATATTTAATGAACGGTTTGATTGACAGCAATGGTTCTAGAGGCAAATTTGTTCAACATGAGGAGATCTATCAAATGATATGCATTTTGTGGGGATGTGTGCAACACCAAGTGATTACAGAGCCGTAAAACTCGTTAGCGCCAACTAGTGGCCGATTTCTTTCAAAATTCTTACAGGCCTCTAGGGCCATAAGTCGAACGTGCCCATCGAGTTTCGTTCCGATCGGCCTCCGTTAACCTCGTCTCATTGGTGCTCAAACTTCATTGGTCGATGGCGGCCATGTTTTTTTAGATACGCCAATGTCCTCATACACATACATGGGGCCTTGGACCAAGACACTGCTTACCAATTTTCAAGTCAATCGGACTAACGGTCAGCTGGTCAGAGCCCTTTTTATGTTTTTTTCACATTACAGCGCCACCTAGTGTTTGATCGTCGCGATTTTTTTACTGTGACCTCAGAATGAACTCATTCACATGTGTACCGAGTTTGGTGAAGCTATCTCAATTACTTCTTGAGTTATAACCATTTTAGTAAAATAGGCTCCGCCCACAGCGTTTATTTTGCGCCCCCTAGCGAACATGAATCAAAATTTCAACTTTTTTTTTGATAATTATTGATATTCAGACTCCAGAGAACATTTCTGCACTGGTTTGGTTCCGATCGGGCGAAAAACCAGGGACTAGTTCGCAAAAGTAGTTTTTCGACAAAATTCAAAATGGCGGAAAAATTTGCATACCGGAAATGAAATCGGAGATATACGTTTTTTAAGTCAGAAGTCCAGCTTTCCAATGATATAAGACACTTGAGTGTACGACATACGGTTTAGGAGTTATGAGCAGTTTCGCGTTTTTGTTACTACAGCGCCACCTATGGGCCAATCGGGCTCATATTCTCTCAACCTCTCCTCGATTTCTGTGCTACCTTAAACCCAAATATCAAGTCTCTAGCACTTACGGTTTGGTCTGCACGATGCGTTTTACGGCAGAATAATAATAATAATAATAATAATAATAAAAATCAGCACAAATACAATAGGTTTTCAGCACTTCGTGCTTGAACACCTAATTAAAGCTGCAAGCAGCATTTAGCGGTGTTCAAGCAGTTAAGGCATTTAAGATTTTTAACCACACAAGCATCAAAAGACATTACGTTTTATGTAGCAAGCATTTAACCACTGATATCATAGATGGAATAGACCATGTTTTAGCATGATTTACCATGATATACCACATTTTAGTGTGATTTTTCATGATTTACCATGTTCCAGTATGATTTACCATGAATCTAGCATGATTTACCATGATTTACCAAGTTCTAGTATGATTTACTACGTTCTAGGATGATTTACCATAGAGCAGTGGTTCCCAAACCTGTCCTGAAGGACCCGTTTTCTCTGTCTCTCTAATCAATCACACCTGATTCAACTCATCAGCTCATTAACCTATGTGATTATGAGCTGATGAGTTGAATCAGGTGTGTTTGATTAGGGTTCCCAACACTGCCATAGAGTACTGTGATTCTAGCATGATTTACCATAGTTTATCATGATTTACCACATTGCTAGCATTGATGTGAAGTGTCAGAACAAATGAAGTGATAAACTCTGAGAAAATATGATTGTGTTATAATAGTAATTGTTATACAAGTGATTTTATAGTGTCTAAATATGAATGCACCTGTTAAAAGACTTCATTAATAAGTAGAATGAGCCAATAAGTGGTCTTCTACTGCCCTCTGCTGGCCACTTTCATTTTGACAGTTTTTCCATTTTAACTCCTTTATGCAAGCTTACACACACACACACACACACACACACAAAATCATTATGAAAATATATTTGAATGTTATTTCATACATGTCTTTGCAAACTATTAATCAGATTATTCAGAATTTATTCAGAAACATAGGACTACACACACATTCTGTTGTAGATACAGAGATTTGAACTATGTCTCATTCAGGATTCACATTTGTCAATGTGACAGAATTGTCAATAGTGATACTTCAATAGATGAAATTTGACTTAATGTGATTGTAAATGTTAAAATAGTAATTTTATAAAGTCTAAATAGTAATTTTGTCACACTACTCAAGTATAATTCATATTTTAAACAGCAGGGGGCAGTAAAATACTACTTATTGGCTTAATATGCCATTATATTCATTTAATTTTCCCATTTTTAACTGTTATAGAGGCAAATTTTGTCCGATCTGTCTGAAATTTTTCATGATTGTTTGGAGTCATATGGCACATGTTCTGACTTGTTTTTAAGAAGATCTGAGCATTCATTGAAGAGATATAAGCTTTTGGGGACACTAGGTCATGGCTACATTGTGAAGTGACCCTATTATAGCCATCCAAATGAAGTTGTTCAACTTTTTCTGATAATTATTGATCTAGAGAGTCCAGAGAATTGTACTGCACTGGTTTTGAACATTATGATATGAACATTACATGATAATAAATGCAAAACACCATTTACAGCAAATACAGGCAATTTACCATAGGAAATACATTGTTTCAAAGCTTTTTAACAGTTATAGCGCCACCTATGGTCCGATCTCCATAAAATTTGGCATGCTTTTTAAGGATGTTATGTCACATATGCTCACCAATTTTTGTGAAGTTCTGAGTTTTCGTATAGGATTTATAGGCTTTTGACTATATTTTGCCACGCCCATTTTATAAATGACCCTGTTATAGCCAACCAAATGCCAAATTTCAACTTTTTTTTGATAATTATTGATCTAGAGAGTCCAGAGAATTGTCCTAGACTGGTCTGGTTCCGATCGGGCGAAAATCCTAGGACTAGTTCGCAAAAGTAGGTTTTAAACATATTTGTGAATATTTAATGAACGATTTGATTGACAGCAATGGTTCTAGAGGCAAAGTTGTTCAGCATGAGGAGATCTATCAAATGATATGCATTTTGTGGGGATGTGTGCCACACCACGTGATTACAGAGCCGTAAAACTTGTTAGCGCCAACTAGTGGCCGATTTCTTTCAAAACTCTTACAGACCTCTTGGCCCATGAGTCGAACATGCCCATCGAGTTTCGTTCCGATCGGCCTCCGTTAACCTTGTCTCACAGGTGCTCAAACTTCATTGGCCGATGGCGGCCATGTTTTTTGAGATACGCCAATGTCCTTTTATACATACATGGGGCCTTGGACCAAGACACTGCATACCAATTTTCAAGTCAATCGGACCAACGGTCAGGTGGTCATAGCCCTATTTATGTTTTTTTAATGTTATAGCGCCACCTAGTGCCCAATCGTCGCGATTTTTTTACTGTGACCTCAGAATGAACTTATTCACATGTGTACCGAGTTTGGTGAAGCTATCTCATTTACTTCTTGAGTTATAGCCATTTTAGTAAAATAGGCTCCGCCCACAACGTTCATTTTGCGCCCCCTAGCGACCGTGAATCAAAATTTCAACTTTTTTTCGATAATTATTGATATTCAGACTCCAGAGAACATTTTGGCACTGGTTTGGTTCCGATCGGGCGAAAAACCAGGGACTAGTTCGCAAAAGTAGTTTTTCGACAAAATTCAAAATGGCGGAAAATCTATCATGGCGGAAATGAAATCGGAGATATACGTTTTTTACTTCAGGTTTCCAGCTTTCCAGAGATATAAGACACTTGAGTCTAAGACATACGGTCTAGGAGTTATGAGCAGTTTTGCGCAATTGGTTGCTATAGCGCCACCTATGGGCCAATCGGGCTCATAATTTGATAACCTCTCCTCGATTTTTGTACTACCATCTGACAAAGTTTCAAGTCTCTAGCACTTACGGTTTGGTCTGCACGATGCGTTTTACGGCAGAATAATAATAATAATTAAAGCTGCAAGCAGCATTTAGCGGTGTTCAAGCAGTTAAGGCATTTAAGATTTTTAACCACACAAGCATCAAAAGACATTACGTTTTATGTAGCAAGCATTTAACCACTGATATCATAGATGGAATAGACCATGTTTTAGCATGATTTACCATGATATACCACATTTTAGTGTGATTTTTCATGATTTACCATGTTCCAGTATGATTTACCATGAATCTAGCATGATTTACCATGATTTACCAAGTTCTAGTATGATTTACTACGTTCTAGGATGATTTACCATAGAGCAGTGGTTCCCAAACCTGTCCTGAAGGACCCGTTTTCTCTGTCTCTCTAATCAATCACACCTGATTCAACTCATCAGCTCATTAACCTATGTGATTATGAGCTGATGAGTTGAATCAGGTGTGTTTGATTAGGGTTCCCAACACTGCCATAGAGTACTGTGATTCTAGCATGATTTACCATAGTTTATCATGATTTACCACATTGCTAGCATTGATGTGAAGTGTCAGAACAAATGAAGTGATAAACTCTGAGAAAATATGATTGTGTTATAATAGTAATTGTTATACAAGTGATTTTATAGTGTCTAAATATGAATGCACCTGTTAAAAGACTTCATTAATAAGTAGAATGAGCCAATAAGTGGTCTTCTACTGCCCTCTGCAGGCCACTTTCATTTTGACAGTTTTTCCATTTTAACTCCTTTATGCAAGCTTACACACACACACACACACACACACACACACACACACAAAATCATTATGAAAATATATTTGAATGTTATTTCATACATGTCTTTGCAAACTATTAATCAGATTATTCAGAATTTATTCAGAAACATAGGACTACACACACATTCTGTTGTAGATACAGAGATTTGAACTATGTCTCATTCAGGATTCACATTTGTCAATGTGACAGAATTGTCAATAGTGATACTTCAATAGATGAAATTTGACTTAATGTGATTGTAAATGTTAAAATAGTAATTTTATAAAGTCTAAATAGTAATTTTGTCACACTACTCAAGTATAATTCATATTTTAAACAGCAGGGGGCAGTAAAATACTACTTATTGGCTTAATATGCCATTATATTCATTTAATTTTCCCATTTTTAACTGTTATAGAGGCAAATTTTGTCCGATCTGTCTGAAATTTTTCATGATTGTTTGGAGTCATATGGCACATGTTCTGACTTGTTTTTAAGAAGATCTGAGCATTCATTGAAGAGATATAAGCTTTTGGGGACACTAGGTCATGGCTACATTGTGAAGTGACCCTATTATAGCCATCCAAATGAAGTTGTTCAACTTTTTCTGATAATTATTGATCTAGAGAGTCCAGAGAATTGTACTGCACTGGTTTTGAACATTATGATATGAACATTACATGATAATAAATGCAAAACACCATTTACAGCAAATACAGGCAATTTACCATAGGAAATACATTGTTTCAAAGCTTTTTAACAGTTATAGCGCCACCTATGGTCCGATCTCCATAAAATTTGGCATGCTTTTTAAGGATGTTATGTCACATATGCTCACCAATTTTTGTGAAGTTCTGAGTTTTCGTATAGGATTTATAGGCTTTTGACTATATTTTGCCACGCCCATTTTATAAATGACCCTGTTATAGCCAACCAAATGCCAAATTTCAACTTTTTTTTGATAATTATTGATCTAGAGAGTCCAGAGAATTGTCCTAGACTGGTCTGGTTCCGATCGGGCGAAAATCCTAGGACTAGTTCGCAAAAGTAGGTTTTAAACATATTTGTGAATATTTAATGAACGATTTGATTGACAGCAATGGTTCTAGAGGCAAAGTTGTTCAGCATGAGGAGATCTATCAAATGATATGCATTTTGTGGGGATGTGTGCCACACCACGTGATTACAGAGCCGTAAAACTTGTTAGCGCCAACTAGTGGCCGATTTCTTTCAAAACTCTTACAGACCTCTTGGGCCATGAGTCGAACATGCCCATCGAGTTTCGTTCCGATCGGCCTCCGTTAACCTCGTCTCATTGGTGCTCAAACTTCATTGGCCGATGGCGGCCATGTTTTTTGAGATACGCCAATGTCCTTTTATACATACATGGGGCCTTGGACCAAGACACTGCATACCAATTTTCAAGTCAATCGGACCAATGGTCAGGTGGTCACAGCCCTATTTATGTTTTTTTAATGTTATAGCGCCACCTAGTGCCCAATCGTCGCGATTTTTTTACTGTGACCTCAGAATGAACTTATTCACATGTGTACCGAGTTTGGTGAAGCTATCTCATTTACTTCTTGAGTTATAGCCATTTTAGTAAAATAGGCTCCGCCCACAACGTTCATTTTGCGCCCCCTAGCGACCGTGAATCAAAATTTCAACTTTTTTTCGATAATTATTTATATTCAGACTCCAGAGAACATTTTGGCACTGGTTTGGTTCCGATCGGGCGAAAAACCAGGGACTAGTTCGCAAAAGTAGTTTTTCGACAAAATTCAAAATGGCGGAAAATCTATCATGGCGGAAATGAAATCGGAGATATACGTTTTTTACTTCAGGTTTCCAGCTTTCCAGAGATATAAGACACTTGAGTCTACGACATACGGTCTAGGAGTTATGAGCAGTTTTGCGCAATTGGTTGCTATAGCGCCACCTATGGGCCAATCGGGCTCATAATTTGATAACCTCTCCTCGATTTTTGTACTACCATCTGACAAAGTTTCAAGTCTCTAGCACTTACGGTTTGGTCTGCACGATGCGTTTTACGGCAGAATAATAATAATAATAATAATAATAATAATAATAAAAATCAGCACAAATACAATAGGTTTTCAGCACTTCGTGCTTGAACACCTAATAATAAAAATCAGCACAAATACAATAGGTTTTCAGCACTTCGTGCTTGAACACCTAATAAAAATCAGCACAAATACAATAGGTTTTCAGCACTTCGTGCTTGAACACCTAATAATTAAAGCTGCAAGCAGCATTTAGCGGTGTTCAAGCAGTTAAGGCATTTAAGATTTTTAACCACACAAGCATCAAAAGACATTACGTTTTATGTAGCAAGCATTTAACCACTGATATCATAGATGGAATAGACCATGTTTTAGCATGATTTACCATGATATACCACATTTTAGTGTGATTTTTCATGATTTACCATGTTCCAGTATGATTTACCATGAATCTAGCATGATTTACCATGATTTACCAAGTTCTAGTATGATTTACTACGTTCTAGGATGATTTACCATAGAGCAGTGGTTCCCAAACCTGTCCTGAAGGACCCGTTTTCTCTGTCTCTCTAATCAATCACACCTGATTCAACTCATCAGCTCATTAACCTATGTGATTATGAGCTGATGAGTTGAATCAGGTGTGTTTGATTAGGGTTCCCAACACTGCCATAGAGTACTGTGATTCTAGCATGATTTACCATAGTTTATCATGATTTACCACATTGCTAGCATTGATGTGAAGTGTCAGAACAAATGAAGTGATAAACTCTGAGAAAATATGATTGTGTTATAATAGTAATTGTTATACAAGTGATTTTATAGTGTCTAAATATGAATGCACCTGTTAAAAGACTTCATTAATAAGTAGAATGAGCCAATAAGTGGTCTTCTACTGCCCTCTGCAGGCCACTTTCATTTTGACAGTTTTTCCATTTTAACTCCTTTATGCAAGCTTACACACACACACACACACACACACACAAAATCATTATGAAAATATATTTGAATGTTATTTCATACATGTCTTTGCAAACTATTAATCAGATTATTCAGAATTTATTCAGAAACATAGGACTACACACACATTCTGTTGTAGATACAGAGATTTGAACTATGTCTCATTCAGGATTCACATTTGTCAATGTGACAGAATTGTCAATAGTGATACTTCAATAGATGAAATTTGACTTAATGTGATTGTAAATGTTAAAATAGTAATTTTATAAAGTCTAAATAGTAATTTTGTCACACTACTCAAGTATAATTCATATTTTAAACAGCAGGGGGCAGTAAAATACTACTTATTGGCTTAATATGCCATTATATTCATTTAATTTTCCCATTTTTAACTGTTATAGAGGCAAATTTTGTCCGATCTGTCTGAAATTTTTCATGATTGTTTGGAGTCATATGGCACATGTTCTGACTTGTTTTTAAGAAGATCTGAGCATTCATTGAAGAGATATAAGCTTTTGGGGACACTAGGTCATGGCTACATTGTGAAGTGACCCTATTATAGCCATCCAAATGAAGTTGTTCAACTTTTTCTGATAATTATTGATCTAGAGAGTCCAGAGAATTGTACTGCACTGGTTTTGAACATTATGATATGAACATTACATGATAATAAATGCAAAACACCATTTACAGCAAATACAGGCAATTTACCATAGGAAATACATTGTTTCAAAGCTTTTTAACAGTTATAGCGCCACCTATGGTCCGATCTCCATAAAATTTGGCATGCTTTTTAAGGATGTTATTTCACATATGCTCACCAATTTTTGTGAAGTTCTGAGTTTTCGTATAGGATTTATAGGCTTTTGACTATATTTTGCCACGCCCATTTTATAAATGACCCTGTTATAGCCAACCAAATGCCAAATTTCAACTTTTTTTTGATAATTATTGATCTAGAGAGTCCAGAGAATTGTCCTAGACTGGTCTGGTTCCGATCGGGCGAAAATCCTAGGACTAGTTCGCAAAAGTAGGTTTTAAACATATTTGTGAATATTTAATGAACGATTTGATTGACAGCAATGGTTCTAGAGGCAAAGTTGTTCAGCATGAGGAGATCTATCAAATGATATGCATTTTGTGGGGATGTGTGCCACACCACGTGATTACAGAGCCGTAAAACTTGTTAGCGCCAACTAGTGGCCGATTTCTTTCAAAACTCTTACAGACCTCTTGGGCCATGAGTCGAACATGCCCATCGAGTTTCGTTCCGATCGGCCTCCGTTAACCTCGTCTCACAGGTGCTCAAACTTCATTGGCCGATGGCGGCCATGTTTTTTGAGATACGCCAATGTCCTTTTATACATACATGGGGCCTTGGACCAAGACACTGCATACCAATTTTCAAGTCAATCGGACCAATGGTCAGGTGGTCACAGCCCTATTTATGTTTTTTTAATGTTATAGCGCCACCTAGTGCCCAATCGTCGCGATTTTTTTACTGTGACCTCAGAATGAACTTATTCACATGTGTACCGAGTTTGGTGAAGCTATCTCATTTACTTCTTGAGTTATAGCCATTTTAGTAAAATAGGCTCCGCCCACAACGTTCATTTTGCGCCCCCTAGCGACCGTGAATCAAAATTTCAACTTTTTTTCGATAATTATTGATATTCAGACTCCAGAGAACATTTTGGCACTGGTTTGGTTCCGATCGGGCGAAAAACCAGGGACTAGTTCGCAAAAGTAGTTTTTCGACAAAATTCAAAATGGCGGAAAATCTATCATGGCGGAAATGAAATCGGAGATATA
This sequence comes from Gila orcuttii, assembly GCA_026230005.1. Lineage (NCBI taxonomy): Eukaryota > Metazoa > Chordata > Actinopteri > Cypriniformes > Leuciscidae > Gila > Gila orcuttii. Next base: position 19,834,588 of record JAPDVR010000017.1, read on the forward strand.
CGTTTTTTACTTCAGGTTTCCAGCTTTCCAGAGATATAAGACACTTGAGTCTACGACATACGGTCTAGGAGTTATGAGCAGTTTTGCGCAATTGGTTGCTATAGCGCCACCTATGGGCCAATCGGGCTCATAATTTGATAACCTCTCCTCGATTTTTGTACTACCATCTGACAAAGTTTCAAGTCTCTAGCACTTACGGTTTGGTCTGCACGATGCGTTTTACGGCAGAATAATAATAATAATAATAATAATAAAAATCAGCACAAATACAATAGGTTTTCAGCACTTCGTGCTTGAACACCTAATTAAAGCTGCAAGCAGCATTTAGCGGTGTTCAAGCAGTTAAGGCATTTAAGATTTTTAACCACACAAGCATCAAAAGACATTACGTTTTATGTAGCAAGCATTTAACCACTGATATCATAGATGGAATAGACCATGTTTTAGCATGATTTACCATGATATACCACATTTTAGTGTGATTTTTCATGATTTACCATGTTCCAGTATGATTTACCATGAATCTAGCATGATTTACCATGATTTACCAAGTTCTAGTATGATTTACTACGTTCTAGGATGATTTACCATAGAGCAGTGGTTCCCAAACCTGTCCTGAAGGACCCGTTTTCTCTGTCTCTCTAATCAATCACACCTGATTCAACTCATCAGCTCAATAACCTATGTGATTATGAGCTGATGAGTTGAATCAGGTGTGTTTGATTAGGGTTCCCAACACTGCCATAGAGTACCGTGATTCTAGCATGATTTACCATAGTTTATCATGATTTACCACATTGCTAGCATTGATGTGAAGTGTCAGTACAAATGAAGTGATAAACTCTGACAAAATATGATTGTGTTATAATAGTAATTGTTATACAAGTGATTTTATAGTGTCTAAATATGAATGCACCTGTTAAAAGACTTCATTAATAAGTAGAATGAGCCAATAAGTGGTCTTCTACTGCCCTCTGCTGGCCACTTTCATTTTGACAGTTTTTCCATTTTAACTCCTTTATGCAAGCTTACACACACACACACACACACACACACACACACACACACACACACACACACACAAAATCATTATGAAAATATATTTGAATGTTATTTCATACATGTCTTTGCAAACTATTAATCAGATTATTCAGAATTTATTCAGAAACATAGGACTACACACACATTCTGTTGTAGATACAGAGATTTGAACTATGTCTCATTCAGGATTCACATTTGTCAATGTGACAGAATTGTCAATAGTGATACTTCAATAGATGAAATTAGACTTAATGTGATTGTAAATGTTAAAATAGTAATTTTATAAAGTCTAAATAGTAATTTTGTCACACTACTCAAGTATAATTCATATTTTAAACAGCAGGGGGCAGTAAAATACTACTTATTGGCTTAATATGCCATTATATTCATTTAATTTTCCCATTTTTAACTGTTATAGAGGCAAATCTTGTCCGATCTGTCTGAAATTTTTCATGATTGTTTGGAGTCATATGGCACATGTTCTGACTTGTTTTTAAGAAGATCTGAGCATTCATTGAAGAGATATAAGCTTTTGGGGACACTAGGTCATGGCTACATTGTGAAGTGACCCTATTATAGCCATCCAAATGAAGTTGTTCAACTTTTTCTGATAATTATTGATCTAGAGAGTCCATAGAATTGTACTGCACTGGTTTTGAACATTATGATATGAACATTACATGATAATAAATGCAAAACACCATTTACAGCAAATACAGGCAATTTACCATAGGAAATACATTGTTTAAAAGCTTTTTAACAGTTATAGCGCCACCTATGGTCCGATCTCCATAAAATTTGGCATGCTTTTTAAGGATGTTATGTCACATATGCTCACCAATTTTTGTGAAGTTCTGAGTTTTCGTATAGGATTTATAGGCTTTTGACTATATTTTGCCACGCCCATTTTATAAATGACCCTGTTATAGCCAACCAAATGCCAAATTTCAACTTTTTTTGATAATTATTGATCTAGAGAGTCCAGAGAATTGTCCTAGACTGGTCTGGTTCCGATCGGGCGAAAATCCTAGGACTAGTTTGCAAAAGTAGGTTTTAAACATATTTGTGAATATTTAATGAACGATTTGATTGACAGCAATGGTTCTAGAGGCAAAGTTGTTCAGCATGAGGAGATCTATCAAATGATATGCATTTTGTGGGGATGTGTGCCACACCACGTGATTACAGAGCCGTAAAACGCGTTAGCGCCAACTAGTGGCCGATTTCTTTCAAAACTCTTACAGACCTCTTGGGCCATGAGTCGAACATGCCCATCGAGTTTCGTTCCGATCGGCCTCCGTTAACCTCGTCTCACAGGTGCTCAAACTTCATTGGCCGATGGCGGCCATGTTTTTTGAGATAAGCCAATGTCCTTTTATACATACATGGGGCCTTGGACCAAGACACTGCATACCAATTTTCAAGTCAATCGGACCAACGGTCAGGTGGTCATAGCCCTATTTAAGTTTTTTTAATGTTATAGCGCCACCTAGTGCCCAATCGTCGCGATTTTTTTACTGTGACCTCAGAATGAACTTATTCACATGTGTACCGAGTTTGGTGAAGCTATCTCATTTACTTCTTGAGTTATAGCCATTTTAGTAAAATAGGCTCCGCCCACAACGTTCATTTTGCGCCCCCTAGCGACCGTGAATCAAAATTTCAACTTTTTTTCGATAATTATTGATATTCAGACTCCAGAGAACATTTTGGCACTGGTTTGGTTCCGATCGGGCGAAAAACCAGGGACTAGTTCGCAAAAGTAGTTTTTCGACAAAATTCAAAATGGCGGAAAATCTATCATGGCGGAAATGAAATCGGAGATATACGTTTTTTACTTCAGGTTTCCAGCTTTCCAGAGATATAAGACACTTGAGTCTACGACATACAGTCTAGGAGTTATGAGCAGTTTTGCGCAATTGGTTGCTATAGCGCCACCTATGGGCCAATCGGGCTCATAATTTGATAACCTCTCCTCGATTTTTGTACTACCATCTGACAAAGTTTCAAGTCTCTAGCACTTACGGTTTGGTCTGCACGATGCGTTTTAGCGGAGAATAATAATAATAATTAAAGCTGCAAGCAGCATTTAGCGGTGTTCAAGCAGTTAAGGCATTTAAGATTTTTAACCACACAAGCATCAAAAGACATTACGTTTTATGTAGCAAGCATTTAACCACTGATATCATAGATGGAATAGACCATGTTTTAGCATGATTTACCATGATATACCACATTTTAGTGTGATTTTTCATGATTTACCATGTTCCAGTATGATTTACCATGAATCTAGCATGATTTACCATGATTTACCAAGTTCTAGTATGATTTACTACGTTCTAGGATGATTTACCATAGAGCAGTGGTTCCCAAACCTGTCCTGAAGGACCCGTTTTCTCTGTCTCTCTAATCAATCACACCTGATTCAACTCATCAGCTCAATAACCTATGTGATTATGAGCTGATGAGTTGAATCAGGTGTGTTTGATTAGGGTTCCCAACACTGCCATAGAGTACCGTGATTCTAGCATGATTTACCATAGTTTATCATGATTTACCACATTGCTAGCATTGATGTGAAGTGTCAGTACAAATGAAGTGATAAACTCTGACAAAATATGATTGTGTTATAATAGTAATTGTTATACAAGTGATTTTATAGTGTCTAAATATGAATGCACCTGTTAAAAGACTTCATTAATAAGTAGAATGAGCCAATAAGTGGTCTTCTACTGCCCTCTGCTGGCCACTTTCATTTTGACAGTTTTTCCATTTTAACTCCTTTATGCAAGCTTACACACACACACACACACACACACACACACACACACACAAAATCATTATGAAAATATATTTGAATGTTATTTCATACATGTCTTTGCAAACTATTAATCAGATTATTCAGAATTTATTCAGAAACATAGGACTACACACACATTCTGTTGTAGATACAGAGATTTGAACTATGTCTCATTCAGGATTCACATTTGTCAATGTGACAGAATTGTCAATAGTGATACTTCAATAGATGAAATTAGACTTAATGTGATTGTAAATGTTAAAATAGTAATTTTATAAAGTCTAAATAGTAATTTTGTCACACTACTCAAGTATAATTCATATTTTAAACAGCAGGGGGCAGTAAAATACTACTTATTGGCTTAATATGCCATTATATTCATTTAATTTTCCCATTTTTAACTGTTATAGAGGCAAATCTTGTCCGATCTGTCTGAAATTTTTCATGATTGTTTGGAGTCATATGGCACATGTTCTGACTTGTTTTTAAGAAGATCTGAGCATTCATTGAAGAGATATGAGCTTTTGGGGACACTAGGTCATGGCTACATTGTGAAGTGACCCTATTATAGCCATCCAAATGAAGTTGTTCAACTTTTTCTGATAATTATTGATCTAGAGAGTCCATAGAATTGTACTGCACTGGTTTTGAACATTATGATATGAACATTACATGATAATAAATGCAAAACACCATTTACAGCAAATACAGGCAATTTACCATAGGAAATACATTGTTTAAAAGCTTTTTAACAGTTATAGCGCCACCTATGGTCCGATCTCCATAAAATTTGGCATGCTTTTTAAGGATGTTATGTCACATATGCTCACCAATTTTTGTGAAGTTCTGAGTTTTCGTATAGGATTTATAGGCTTTTGACTATATTTTGCCACGCCCATTTTATAAATGACCCTGTTATAGCCAACCAAATGCCAAATTTCAACTTTTTTTGATAATTATTGATCTAGAGAGTCCAGAGAATTGTCCTAGACTGGTCTGGTTCCGATCGGGCGAAAATCCTAGGACTAGTTTGCAAAAGTAGGTTTTAAACATATTTGTGAATATTTAATGAACGATTTGATTGACAGCAATGGTTCTAGAGGCAAAGTTGTTCAGCATGAGGAGATCTATCAAATGATATGCATTTTGTGGGGATGTGTGCCACACCACGTGATTACAGAGCCGTAAAACTCGTTAGCGCCAACTAGTGGCCGATTTCTTTCAAAACTCTTACAGACCTCTTGGGCCATGAGTCGAACATGCCCATCGAGTTTCGTTCCGATCGGCCTCCGTTAACCTCGTCTCACAGGTGCTCAAACTTCATTGGCCGATGGCGGCCATGTTTTTTGAGATAAGCCAATGTCCTTTTATACATACATGGGGCCTTGGACCAAGACACTGCATACCAATTTTCAAGTCAATCGGACCAACGGTCAGGTGGTCATAGCCCTATTTAAATTTTTTTAATGTTATAGCGCCACCTACTGCCCAATCGTCGCGATTTTTTTACTGTGACCTCAGAATGAACTTATTCACATGTGTACCGAGTTTGGTGAAGCTATCTCATTTACTTCTTGAGTTATAGCCATTTTAGTAAAATAGGCTCCGCCCACAACGTTCATTTTGCGCCCCCTAGCGACCGTGAATCAAAATTTCAACTTTTTTTCGATAATTATTGATACTCAGACTCCAGAGAACATTTTGGCACTGGTTTGGTTCCGATCGGGCGAAAAACCAGGGACTAGTTCGCAAAAGTAGTTTTTCGACAAAATTCAAAATGGCGGAAAATCTATCATGGCAGAAATGAAATCGGAGATATACGTTTTTTACTTCAGGTTTCCAGCTTTCCAGAGATATAAGACACTTGAGTCTACGACATACGGTCTAGGAGTTATGAGCAGTTTTGCGCAATTGGTTGCTATAGCGCCACCTATGGGCCAATCGGGCTCATAATTTGATAACCTCTCCTCGATTTTTGTACTACCATCTGACAAAGTTTCAAGTCTCTAGCACTTACGGTTTGGTCTGCACGATGCGTTTTAGCGGAGAATAATAATAATAAAAATCAGTACAAATACAATAGGTTTTCAGCACTTCGTGCTTGAACACCTAAAAATCAGTACAAATACAATAGGTTTTCAGCACTTCGTGCTTGAACACCTAATAATTAAAGCTGCAAGCAGCATTTAGCGGTGTTAAAGCATTTAAGGCAGTTAAGCTCAAAAGCATCAAAAGACATTAAGTTTCATGTAGCAAGCATTTAAACACTGACATCATAGATGGAATAGACCTTGTTTTGGCATGATTTACCATGATATACCAAATTTTTGTGTGATTTTTCATGATTTACCATGTTCCAGTATGATTTACCATGAATCTAGCATGATTTACCTAGTTCTAGTATGATTCACCATGATTTACCCTGCTCTAGCATGGTTTACCACAATTGAACACATTCTAGTATGATTTAATATGATTCTAGCATGATTTACCATGTTATAAGATGATTTACCATGATATACCACATTCTAGAATGATTTATGATGGTTTTGAACATTATGATATGAACATTATATGACTGTAGATGGAAAAGACCATTTACAGCTAATACAGGCAATTTACCATAGGAAATACATGGTTTTGAAGCTTTTTTTTTTCATTCTGCACTAAAGCAAACCAGATTTTTCATGTTAACTCCATAAGGCATGCTTACACACACAGACACACACACACAGACACACACACACAGACACACACACACACACACACACACACACACACACACACACACACACACACACACATACATTATTGTGAAAAATCTCTTTTAATGGTCTATAAGCATTTCACATATTTCTTTGTGATGTAATGATATTTAAACTGTATTACCAGTCCATCATAATAATAAAAAATAGCTTTAAGCATTTGTTTGTTAGCCAATGCTGAAAGCTGATAAAAAGATTAAGCATGTATAATCCTGCTGCTCCCTCTAGTGGACAACAGTGGTATTACAGCCTATATAGAGTTGAAATGAATTAATGGAAATTTGGTTTTTCACTTATATCTCGGGAACGAGAAAGTGAAAAAATCTGAAACTCAGAACTTAGATAGTGTCCGAGGAGCCCTGTTGAACGATACCATCCCGGTGTTGGTGGGCGATTCGGGCCGGGAGTTATGCTTGTTCAAAGGCATATCTTTTGGGGCTTATATCTCGGCAATGCCCGGGCCAAATCGCACCAAACTCGAATCGAAGCTAGGTGAGGACGGGCTCTTTCCAACAAGCTATCCCACAAGAATCTAGGTGGTCTAGGTCGGGAGTTACAGCCGTTCCAAGTCGGGGGTCTCACGGATTAGCGATCCGCGGGGGGGCGCTCCCGAGGCCCGTGACGATAGATTTCGATCAAGGCCCAATAGAGGACCTTACCATCCAAATTGGAGCGCGCAGGGAGTTTCCGTTTTCGAGTTATGAGTGAATTTGTACTGGGAGGGCGTGGCCTAACGTTATACTTTCGTTTTCAGCCTTCCTGTGATACCACAATTGAACACATTGTAGTATCATTTAATATGATTCTAGCATGATTTATCATAGTTTACCATGATTTACCATGTTATAGAATGATTTACGATGATATACCACATTATACAATGATTTACCATGTTATAGAATGATTTACCAGGATTGTAGCATGATTTACCATGATTCATCACATTGCTGGCATGATTTGCCATGATACACCATGTAATAGTATTATTTACTATGATTTACCATGTTTCTATCGTGATTTACCATGATTTACCACATTGCTAGCATTGATGTGAAGTGGCAATAGCAATGAATTGATAAACTGACAAAAAAATTATTGTCTTATAATAGTTAACATGGAAAAACAGGTTTGCTTTAGTGCAGAATAGAACATCAAGTCTGTCAAAATTAAACTGAGCCAATAAGTGGTCTTCTACTGCCCTCTGCTGGCCATTATACTTATTAATAAAGTGTTTTCACAGGTCTCTTATTTAGACATATGCTTACACACACACACACACACACACTTTTGGGATGTTATTGTGAAAATCTAATTTAGTTTAATATAGTTGATCAAATCTAATTTAGTTTAGTTGAATATTTAGGTAATATAGTTTAATAATATTAAACTATATTACCAGTCCATCATAATAATAAAAAAATAGCTTTAAGAAGTAAAATGGCCAGCAGAGGGCAGTAGAAGACCACTTATTGGCTCACTTTCATTTTAAACTACTTGGTTTCATTAGCAAACCAGTTTTTTCATGTTAACTCCATAATGCATACTTACACACACACACACACACACACACACACACACACACACACACACACACACACACACACACACACACACACACACACACACACACACACAAACACACACACACACATTTGGGATATGTTATTGTGAAAATCTCTTTTAATGGTCTATAAGCATTTCACATATTTCTTTGTGATGTAATAATATAAAACTAATTTTAAAAAATAGCTTTAAGCATTTGTTTGTAAGCCAATGCTGAAAGCTGATAAAAAGATTAAACATGTCTAATACTGCTGCTCCCTCTAGTGGACAACAGTGGTATTACAGCCTATATAGAGTTGAAATGAATGAATGAAAATTTGGTTTTTCACTTATATCTCGGGAATGAGAAAGTGAAAAAATCTGAAACTCAGAACATACATAGTGTCTGAGGAGCCCTGTTGAACGAGACCATCCCGGTGTTGGTGGCCGATCGGGGCCGGGAGTTATGCCCGTTCAAAGGCATATCTTTTGGGGCTTATATCTCGTAAAATACCACTTATTGGCTGTTATGCACCCTATTATAGCCATCAAAATGCAGAAGTTCAACCTTTTCTGATAATTATTGATCTAGAGAGTCCAGAGAATTGTACTGCACTGGTTTTGAACGTTATTATATGAAAATTATATGATCTTAGATGGAACAAACCATTTACAGTCAATACTGATAATTTAACATAGGGAATACATGGTTTTTAAGATTTTTAACAGTTATAGCGCCACCTATTGTCCGATCTCCATGAAACTTTGCATGCTTGTTAATGATGTTATGTCACATATGCTCACCAATTTTTGTGAAGTTCCGAGTTTTTATTTATGATTTATAGGCTTTTGAGTGTGTTTTGACACGCCCCTTTTTATAAATGATCCTGTTATAGCAGACCAAAGGGCAAAGTGCAACTTTTTTTCGATAATTATTGATCTAGAGAGTCCAGAGAATTGTCCTAGACTGGTCTGGTTCCGATCGGGCGAAAAACCAGGGACTAGTTCGCAAAAGTAAGTTTTTAACATATTCGTGAATATTTAATGAACAGTTTGATTGACAGCAATGGTTCTAAAGGCAAAGTTGTTCAGCATGAGGAGATCTATCGACTGATATGCATATTGTGGGGATGTGTGCAACACCACGTGATTACAGAGCCGTAAAACTCGTTAGCGCCAACTAGTGGCCGATTTCTTTCAAAACTCTTACAGACCTCTTGGGCCATGAGTTGAACATGCCCATTGAGTTTCGTTCCGATCGGCCTCCGTTAACCTTGTTTAAAAGGTGCTCAAACTTCATTGGCCGATGGCGGCCATGTTTTTGGAGATATGCCGATATCCTTTTACACATACATGGCACCTTGGACCAAGACACTGCATACCAATTTTTAAGTCAATCGGACTAACGGTCAGGTGGCCACACCCCCTTTTAGGTTTTTTTCATGTTATAGCGCCACCTAGTGTCCGATCGTCGCGATTTTTTTACTGTGACCTCAGAATGAACTCATTCACATGTGTACCGAGTTTGGTGAAGCTATCTCATTTCTTTCACGAGTTATAGCCATTTTAGTAAAATAGGCTCCGCCCACAACGTTCATTTTGCATCCCCTAGCGACCCTGAATCAAAATTTCAACTTTTTTTCGATAATTATTGATAATCAGACTCCAGAGAACATTTCTGCACTGGTTTGGTTCCGATGGGGTGAAAAACAGGGACTAGTTCGCAAAAGTAGTTTTTCGACAAAATTCAAAATGGCGGAAAATCTATCATGGCGGAAATGAAATCGGAGATATACGTTTTGTTCGTCAGGTGACCAGCTTTCCAGTGATATAAGACACTTGAGTCTACGACTTACGGTCTAGGAGTTATGAGCAGTTTCGCGCAATTGGTTGCTATAGCGCCACCTATGGGCCAATCGGGCTCATAATTTGATAACCTCTCCTCGATTTTTGTACTAACATCTGACAAAGTTTCAAGGCTCCAGCACTTACGGTTTGGGCTGCACGATGCGTTTTACGGCGGAAGAAAAATAATAATAATAATAATAATAATCCTTACAAATACAATAGGTTTTCAGCACTTCGTGCTTGAACACCTAATAATAATTAAAGCTGCAAGCAGCATTTAGCGGTGTTCAAGCAGTTAAGGCATTTAAGATTTTTAACCACACAAGCATCAAAAGACATTACATTTTATGTAGCAAGCATTTAACCACTGATATCATAGATGGAATAGACCATGTTTTAGCATGATTTACCATGATATACCACATTTTAGTGTGATTTTTCATGATTTACCATGTTCCAGTATGATTTACCATGAATCTAGCATGATTTACCATGATTTACCAAGTTCTAGTATGATTTACTACGTTCTAGGATGATTTACCATAGAGCAGTGGTTCCCAAACCTGTCCTGAAGGACCCGTTTTCTCTGTCTCTCTAATCAATCACACCTGATTCAACTCATCAGCTCATTAACCTATGTGATTATGAGCTGATGAGTTGAATCAGGTGTGTTTGATTAGGGTTCCCAACACTGCCATAGAGTACCGTGATTCTAGCATGATTTACCATAGTTTATCATGATTTACCACATTGCTAGCATTGATGTGAAGTGTCAGTACAAATGAAGTGATAAACTCTGACAAAATATGCTTGTGTTATAATAGTAATTGTTATACAAGTGATTTTATAGTGTCTAAATATGAATGCACCTGTTAAAAGACTTCATTAATAAGTAGAATGAGCCAATAAGTGGTCTTCTACTGCCCTCTGCTGGCCACTTTCATTTTGACAGTTTTTCCATTTTAACTCCTTTATGCAAGCTTACACACACACACACACACACACACACACACACACAAAATCATTATGAAAATATATTTGAATGTTATTTCATACATGTCTTTGCAAACTATTAATCAGATTATTCAGAATTTATTCAGAAACATAGGACTACACACACATTCTGTTGTAGATACAGAGATTTGAACTATGTCTCATTCAGGATTCACATTTGTCAATATGACAGAATTGTCAATAGTGATACTTCAATAGATGAAATTTGACTTAATGTGATTGCAAATGTTAAAATAGTAATTTTATAAAGTCTAAATAGTAATTTTGTCACACTACTCAAGTATAATTCATATTTTAAACAGCAGGGGCAGTAAAATACTACTTATTGGCTTAATATGCCATTATATTCATTTAATTTTCCCATTTTTAACTGTTATAGAGGCAAATTTTGTCCGATCTGTCTGAAATGTTTCATGATTGTTTGGAGTCATATGGCACATGTTCTGACTTGTTTTTAAGAAGATCTGAGCATTCATTGAAGAGATATAAGCTTTTGGGGACACTAGGTCATGGCTACATTGTGAAGTGACCCTATTATAGCCATCCAAATGAAGTTGTTCAACTTTTTCTGATAATTATTGATCTAGAGAGTCCAGAGAATTGTACTGCACTGGTTTTGAACATTATGATATGAACATTACATGATAATAAATGCAAAACACCATTTACAGCAAATACAGGCAATTTACCATAGGAAATACATTGTTTCAAAGCTTTTTAACAGTTATAGCGCCACCTATGGTCCGATCTCCATAAAATTTGGCATGCTTTTTAAGGATGTTATGTCACATATGCTCACCAATTTTTGTGAAGTTCTGAGTTTTCGTATAGGATTTATAGGCTTTTGACTATATTTTGCCACGCCCATTTTATAAATGACCCTGTTATAGCCAACCAAATGCCAAATTTCAACTTTTTTTTGATAATTATTGATCTAGAGAGTCCAGAGAATTGTCCTAGACTGGTCTGGTTCCGATCGGGCGAAAATCCTAGGACTAGTTCGCAAAAGTAGGTTTTTAACATATTTGTGAATATTTAATGAACGATTTGATTGACAGCAATGGTTCTAGAGGCAAAGTTGTTCAGCATAAGGAGATCTATCAAATGATATGCATTTTGTGGGGATGTGTGCCACACCACGTGATTACAGAGCCGTAAAACTCGTTAGCGCCAACTAGTGGCCGATTTCTTTCAAAACTCTTACAGACCTCTTGGGACATGATTCGAACATGCCCATCGAGTTTCGTTCCGATTGGCCTCCGTTAACCTCGTCTCATAGGGGCTCAAACTTAATTGGCCGATGGCGGCCATGTTTTTTGAGATACGCCAATGTCCTCATAGACATACATGGGGCCTTGGACAAAGACACTGCATACCAATTTTCAGGTCAATCGGACTAACGATCAGCCCTTTATATGTTTTTTTCATGTTATAGTGCCACCTAGTGTTCGATCGTCGCGATATTTTTACTGTGACCTCAAATCGAACTCATTCACATGTGTACCAAGTTTGGTGAAGCTATCTCATTTCCTTATCGAGTTATAGCCATTTTAGTAAAATAGGCTCCTCCCACAATGTTAATTTTGCGCCCCCTAGCGACCGAAAATCGAAATTTCAACTTTTTTTCAATAATTATTCACAATCAGACTCCAAAGAACAGTTCTGCACTGGTTTGGTTCCGATCGGACGAAAAACCAGGGACTAGTTCGCAAAAGTAGTTTTTTGACAAAATTCAAAATGGCGGAAAATCTGTATTGGCGGAAATTAAATCGGAGATATACGTTTTTTTCGTCAGGTGACCAGCTTTCCAGTGATATAAGACACTTGAGTCTACAACTTACGGTCTAGGAGTTATGAGCAGTTTCGCGCAATTGGTTGCTATAGCGCCACCTATGGGCCAATCGGGCTCATAATTTGATAACCTCTCCTCGATTTTTGTACTACCATCTGACAAAGTTTCAAGGCTCCAGCACTTACGGTTTGGGCTGCACGATGCGTTTTACGGCGGAAGAAAAATAATAATAATAATAATTAAAGCTGCAAGCAGCATTTAGCGGTGTTCAAGCAGTTAAGGCAGTTAAGGCAGTTAAGCTCAAAAGCATCAAAAGACATTAAGTTTCATGTAGCAAGCATTTAAACACTGACATCATAGATGGAATAGACCTTGTTTTGGCATGATTTACCATGATATACCAAATTTTTGTGTGATTTTTCATGATTTACCATGTTCCAGTATGATTTACCATGAATCTAGCATGATTTACCATAGTTTACCATGATATACCAAGTTCTAGTATGATTCACCATGATTTACCCTGCTCTAGCATGGTTTACCACAATTGAACACATTCTAGTATGATTTAATATGATTCTAGCATGATTTACCATGCTATAGGATGATTTACCATGATATACCACATTCTAGAATGATTTATGATGGTTTTGAACATTATGATATGAACATTATATGACTGTAGATGGAAAAGACCATTTACAGCTAATACAGGCAATTTACCATAGGAAATACATGGTTTTGAAGCTTTTTTTTTTTTCATTCTGCACTAAAGCAAACCAGATTTTTCATGTTAACTCCATAAGGCATGCTTACACACACAGACACACACACACAGACACACACACACAGACACACACACACACACACAGACACACACACACACACACATACATTATTGTGAAAAATCTCTTTTAATGGTCTATAAGCATTTCACATATTTCTTTGTGATGTAATGATATTTAAACTGTATTACCAGTCCATCATAATAATAAAAAATAGCTTTAAGCATTTGTTTGTTAGCCAATGCTGAAAGCTGATAAAAAGATTAAGCATGTATAATCCTGCTGCTCCCTCTAGTGGACAACAGTGGTATTACAGCCTATATAGAGTTGAAATGAATTAATGGAAATTTGGTTTTTCACTTATATCTCGGGAACGAGAAAGTGAAAAAATCTGAAACTCAGAACTTAGATAGTGTCCGAGGAGCCCTGTTGAACGATACCATCCCGGTGTTGGTGGGCGATTCGGGCCGGGAGTTATGCTTGTTCAAAGGCATATCTTTTGGGGCTTATATCTCGGGAATGCCCTGGCCAAATCGTACCAAACTCGAATCGAAGCTAGGTGAGGACGGACTCTTTCCAACAAGCTATCCCACAAGAATCTAGGTGGTCTAGGTCGGGAGTTACAGCCGTTCCAAGTCGGGGGTCTCACGGATTAGCGATCCGCGCGGGGGGGGGGGGGGGGGGGGCGCTCCCGAGGCCCGTGACGATAGATTTCGATCAAGGCCCAATAGAGGACCTTACCATCCAAATTTGAGCGCGCAGGGAGTTTCCGTTTTCGAGTTATGAGTGAATTTGTATTGGGAGGGCGTGGCCTAACGTTATACTTTCGTTTTCAGCCTTCCTGTGATACCACAATTGAACACATTGTAGTATGATTTAGTATGATGTTTCTATCGTGATTTACCATGATTTACCACATTGCTAGCATTGATGTGAAGTGGCAATAGCAATGAATTGATAAACTGACAAAAAAATTATTGTCTTATAATAGTTAACATGGAAAAACAGGTTTGCTTTAGTGCAGAATAGAACATCAAGTCTGTCAAAATTAAACTGAGCCAATAAGTGGTCTTCTACTGCCCTCTGCTGGCCATTATACTTATTAATAAAGTGTTTTCACAGGTCTCTTATTTAGACATATGCTTACACACACACACACACACACACACACACACACTTGGGATGTTATTGTGAAAATCTAATTTAGTTTAATATAGTTGATCAAATCTAATTTAGTTTAGTTGAATATTTAGGTAATATAGTTTAATAATATTAAACTATATTACCAGTCCATCATAATAATAAAAAAATAGCTTTAAGAAGTAAAATGGCCAGCAGAGGGCAGTAGAAGACCACTTATTGGCTCACTTTCATTTTAAACTACTTGGTTTCATTAGCAAACCAGTTTTTTCATGTTAACTCCATAATGCATACTTACACACACACACACACACACACACACACACACACACACACACACACACACACACACACACACACACACACACACATTTGGGATATGTTATTGTGAAAATCTCTTTTAATGGTCTATAAGCATTTCACATATTTCTTTGTGATGTAATAATATACAACTAATTTAAAAAAATAGCTTTAAGCATTTGTTTGTTAGCCAATGCTGAAAGCTGATAAAAAGATTGAACATGTCTAATACTGCTGCTCCCTCTAGTGGACAACAGTGGTATTACAGCCTATATAGAGTTGAAATGAATGAATGGAAATTTGGTTTTTCACTTATATCTCGGGAACGAGAAAGTGAAAAAATCTGAAACTCAGAACTTAGATAATGTCCGAAGAGCCCTGTTGAACGAGACCATCCCGGTGTTGGTGGCCGATCGGGGCCGGGAGTTATGCCCGTTCAAAAGCATATATTTTGGGGCTTATATCTCGGGAATGCCCTGGCCGAATCGCACCAAACTCGAATCGAAGCTAGATGAGGACGAGCCCTTTCTAACGAGCTATCGCACAAGAATCTAGGTGGTCTAGGTCGAGAGTTACAGCCGTTCAAACTCGGGGGTCTCTCGAATTAGCGATCCGCGGGGGGGCGCTCCCGAGGCCCGCGACGATAGATTTCGATCAAGGCCCAATAGAGGACTTTACCATCCAAATTTGAGCGCGCAGGGAGTTCGCGTTTTCGAGTTATGAGTGAATTTGTACTGTGAGGGCGTGGCCTAACGTTCGTTTTCAGCCTGAGCCTTCCTGTGACACAATTGTGAATAATACATGAATGTGATTGTAAATGTTAAAATAATGATTTTATAAAGTCTAAATATGAATTATATATAACAATATTAGGGAGTAGTATGATAAAATGACAGCAGGTCCACTTATTGTAAAATGCCACTTATTGGCTGTTATAGTCATCAAAGCTGTTTAATATAGTCATCACAGCTGGTCTTTCACCCTATTATAGCCATCCAAATGAAGAAGTTATACCTTTTCTGACAATTATTGATCTATTCTAGAGAGTCCAGAGAATTGTACTGCACTGGTTTTAAACAGGCAATTTACCATAAGATATATATGGTTTTAAAGCTTTTTAACAGTTATAGCGCCACTTATGGTCCGATCTCCATGAAACTGTGCATGCTTCTTCACCATGTTATGACACATATGCTCATCAATTTTTGTGAAGTTCTGATTTTTTATTTACGATTTATAGGCTTTTGAGTGTATTTTGACACGCCCCTTTTCTAAATGACCCTGTTATAGTGAACCATAGGGTAAAGTTCAACTTTTTTTTGATAATTATTGATCTAGAGAGTCCAGAGAATTGTCTTAGACTGGTCTGTTTCCGATCGGGCGAAAAACCAGGGACTAGTTCGCAAAAGTAGGTTTTTAACATATTCGTGAATATTTAATGAACGGTTTGATTGACAGCAATGGTTCTAGAGGCAAATTTGTTCAACATGAGGAGATCTATCAAATGATATGCATTTTGTGGGGATGTGTGCAACACCAAGTGATTACAGAGCCGTAAAACTCGTTAGCGCCAACTAGTGGCCGATTTCTTTCAAAATTCTTACAGGCCTCTAGGGCCATAAGTCGAACGTGCCCATCGAGTTTCGTTCCGATCGGCCTCCGTTAACCTCGTCTCATTGGTGCTCAAACTTCATTGGTCGATGGCGGCCATGTTTTTTTAGATACGCCAATGTCCTCATACACATACATGGGGCCTTGGACCAAGACACTGCTTACCAATTTTCAAGTCAATCGGACTAACGGTCAGCTGGTCAGAGCCCTTTTTATGTTTTTTTCACATTACAGCGCCACCTAGTGTTTGATCGTCGCGATTTTTTTACTGTGACCTCAGAATGAACTCATTCACATGTGTACCGAGTTTGGTGAAGCTATCTCAATTACTTCTTGAGTTATAACCATTTTAGTAAAATAGGCTCCGCCCACAGCGTTTATTTTGCGCCCCCTAGCGAACATGAATCAAAATTTCAACTTTTTTTTGATAATTATTGATATTCAGACTCCAGAGAACATTTCTGCACTGGTTTGGTTCCGATCGGGCGAAAAACCAGGGACTAGTTCGCAAAAGTAGTTTTTCGACAAAATTCAAAATGGCGGAAAAATTTGCATACCGGAAATGAAATCGGAGATATACGTTTTTTAAGTCAGAAGTCCAGCTTTCCAATGATATAAGACACTTGAGTGTACGACATACGGTTTAGGAGTTATGAGCAGTTTCGCGTTTTTGTTACTACAGCGCCACCTATGGGCCAATCGGGCTCATATTCTCTCAACCTCTCCTCGATTTCTGTGCTACCTTAAACCCAAATATCAAGTCTCTAGCACTTACGGTTTGGTCTGCACGATGCGTTTTACGGCATAATAATAATAATAATAATAATTAAAGCTGCAAGCAGCATTTAGCGGTGTTCAAGCAGTTAAGGCATTTAAGATTTTTAACCACACAAGCATCAAAAGACATTACGTTTTATGTAGCAAGCATTTAACCACTGATATCATAGATGGAATAGACCATGTTTTAGCATGATTTACCATGATATACCACATTTTAGTGTGATTTTTCATGATTTACCATGTTCCAGTATGATTTACCATGAATCTAGCATGATTTACCATGATTTACCAAGTTCTAGTATGATTTACTACGTTCTAGGATGATTTACCATAGAGCAGTGGTTCCCAAACCTGTCCTGAAGGACCCGTTTTCTCTGTCTCTCTAATCAATCACACCTGATTCAACTCATCAGCTCAATAACCTATGTGATTATGAGCTGATGAGTTGAATCAGGTGTGTTTGATTAGGGTTCCCAACACTGCCATAGAGTACCGTGATTCTAGCATGATTTACCATAGTTTATCATGATTTACCACATTGCTAGCATTGATGTGAAGTGTCAGTACAAATGAAGTGATAAACTCTGACAAAATATGATTGTGTTATAATAGTAATTGTTATACAAGTGATTTTATAGTGTCTAAATATGAATGCACCTGTTAAAAGACTTCATTAATAAGTAGAATGAGCCAATAAGTGGTCTTCTACTGCCCTCTGCTGGCCACTTTCATTTTGACAGTTTTTCCATTTTAACTCCTTTATGCAAGCTTACACACACACACACACACACACACACACACACACAAAATCATTATGAAAATATATTTGAATGTTATTTCATACATGTCTTTGCAAACTATTAATCAGATTATTCAGAATTTATTCAGAAACATAGGACTACACACACATTCTGTTGTAGATACAGAGATTTGAACTATGTCTCATTCAGGATTCACATTTGTCAATGTGACAGAATTGTCAATAGTGATACTTCAATAGATGAAATTAGACTTAATGTGATTGTAAATGTTAAAATAGTAATTTTATAAAGTCTAAATAGTAATTTTGTCACACTACTCAAGTATAATTCATATTTTAAACAGCAGGGGGCAGTAAAATACTACTTATTGGCTTAATATGCCATTATATTCATTTAATTTTCCCATTTTTAACTGTTATAGAGGCAAATCTTGTCCGATCTGTCTGAAATTTTTCATGATTGTTTGGAGTCATATGGCACATGTTCTGACTTGTTTTTAAGAAGATCTGAGCATTCATTGAAGAGATATAAGCTTTTGGGGACACTAGGTCATGGCTACATTGTGAAGTGACCCTATTATAGCCATCCAAATGAAGTTGTTCAACTTTTTCTGATAATTATTGATCTAGAGAGTCCAGAGAATTGTACTGCACTGGTTTTGAACATTATGATATGAACATTACATGATAATAAATGCAAAACACCATTTACAGCAAATACAGGCAATTTACCATAGGAAATACATTGTTTAAAAGCTTTTTAACAGTTATAGCGCCACCTATGGTCCGATCTCCATAAAATTTGGCATGCTTTTTAAGGATGTTATGTCACATATGCTCACCAATTTTTGTGAAGTTCTGAGTTTTCGTATAGGATTTATAGGCTTTTGACTATATTTTGCCACGCCCATTTTATAAATGACCCTGTTATAGCCAACCAAATGCCAAATTTCAACTTTTTTTGATAATTATTGATCTAGAGAGTCCAGAGAATTGTCCTAGACTGGTCTGGTTCCGATCGGGCGAAAATCCTAGGACTAGTTTGCAAAAGTAGGTTTTAAACATATTTGTGAATATTTAATGAACGATTTGATTGACAGCAATGGTTCTAGAGGCAAAGTTGTTCAGCATGAGGAGATCTATCAAATGATATGCATTTTGTGGGGATGTGTGCCACACCACGTGATTACAGAGCCGTAAAACTCGTTAGCGCCAACTAGTGGCCGATTTCTTTCAAAACTCTTACAGACCTCTTGGGCCATGAGTCGAACATGCCCATCGAGTTTCGTTCCGATCGGCCTCCGTTAACCTCGTCTCACAGGTGCTCAAACTTCATTGGCCGATGGCGGCCATGTTTTTTGAGATAAGCCAATGTCCTTTTATACATACATGGGGCCTTGGACCAAGACACTGCATACCAATTTTCAAGTCAATCGGACCAACGGTCAGGTGGTCATAGCCCTATTTAAGTTTTTTTAATGTTATAGTGCCACCTAGTGCCCAATCGTCGCGATTTTTTTACTGTGACCTCAGAATGAACTTATTCACATGTGTACCGAGTTTGGTGAAGCTATCTCATTTACTTCTTGAGTTATAGCCATTTTAGTAAAATAGGCTCCGCCCACAACGTTCATTTTGCGCCCCCTAGCGACCGTGAATCAAAATTTCAACTTTTTTTCGATAATTATTGATATTCAGACTCCAGAGAACATTTTGGCACTGGTTTGGTTCCGATCGGGCGAAAAACCAGGGACTAGTTCGCAAAAGTAGTTTTTCGACAAAATTCAAAATGGCGGAAAATCTATCATGGCGGAAATGAAATCGGAGATATACGTTTTTTACTTCAGGTTTCCAGCTTTCCAGAGATATAAGACACTTGAGTCTACGACATACGGTCTAGGAGTTATGAGCAGTTTTGCGCAATTGGTTGCTATAGCGCCACCTATGGGCCAATCGGGCTCATAATTTGATAACCTCTCCTCGATTTTTGTACTACCATCTGACAAAGTTTCAAGTCTCTAGCACTTACGGTTTGGTCTGCACGATGCGTTTTAGCGGAGAATAATAATAATAAATATATTTTGGGGCTTATATCTCGGGAATGCCCTGGCCGAATCGCACCAAACTCGAATCGAAGCTAGATGAGGACGAGCCCTTTCTAACGAGCTATCGCACAAGAATCTAGGTGGTCTAGGTCGAGAGTTACAGCCGTTCAAACTCGGGGGTCTCTCGAATTAGCGATCCGCGGGGGGGCGCTCCCGAGGCCCGCGACGATAGATTTCGATCAAGGCCCAATAGAGGACTTTACCATCCAAATTTGAGCGCGCAGGGAGTTCGCGTTTTCGAGTTATGAGTGAATTTGTACTGTGAGGGCGTGGCCTAACGTTCGTTTTCAGCCTGAGCCTTCCTGTGACACAATTGTGAATAATACATGAATGTGATTGTAAATGTTAAAATAATGATTTTATAAAGTCTAAATATGAATTATATATAACAATATTAGGGAGTAGTATGATAAAATGACAGCAGGTCCACTTATTGTAAAATGCCACTTATTGGCTGTTATAGTCATCAAAGCTGTTTAATATAGTCATCACAGCTGGTCTTTCACCCTATTATAGCCATCCAAATGAAGAAGTTATACCTTTTCTGACAATTATTGATCTATTCTAGAGAGTCCAGAGAATTGTACTGCACTGGTTTTAAACAGGCAATTTACCATAAGATATATATGGTTTTAAAGCTTTTTAACAGTTATAGCGCCACTTATGGTCCGATCTCCATGAAACTGTGCATGCTTCTTCACCATGTTATGACACATATGCTCATCAATTTTTGTGAAGTTCTGATTTTTTATTTACGATTTATAGGCTTTTGAGTGTATTTTGACACGCCCCTTTTCTAAATGACCCTGTTATAGTGAACCATAGGGTAAAGTTCAACTTTTTTTTGATAATTATTGATCTAGAGAGTCCAGAGAATTGTCTTAGACTGGTCTGTTTCCGATCGGGCAAAAAACCAGGGACTAGTTCGCAAAAGTAGGTTTTTAACATATTCGTGAATATTTAATGAACGGTTTGATTGACAGCAATGGTTCTAGAGGCAAATTTGTTCAACATGAGGAGATCTATCAAATGATATGCATTTTGTGGGGATGTGTGCAACACCAAGTGATTACAGAGCCGTAAAACTCGTTAGCGCCAACTAGTGGCCGATTTCTTTCAAAATTCTTACAGGCCTCTAGGGCCATAAGTCGAACGTGCCCATCGAGTTTCGTTCCGATCGGCCTCCGTTAACCTCGTCTCATTGGTGCTCAAACTTCATTGGTCGATGGCGGCCATGTTTTTTTAGATACGCCAATGTCCTCATACACATACATGGGGCCTTGGACCAAGACACTGCTTACCAATTTTCAAGTCAATCGGACTAACGGTCAGCTGGTCAGAGCCCTTTTTATGTTTTTTTCACATTACAGCGCCACCTAGTGTTTGATCGTCGCGATTTTTTTACTGTGACCTCAGAATGAACTCATTCACATGTGTACCGAGTTTGGTGAAGCTATCTCAATTACTTCTTGAGTTATAACCATTTTAGTAAAATAGGCTCCGCCCACAGCGTTTATTTTGCGCCCCCTAGCGAACATGAATCAAAATTTCAACTTTTTTTTGATAATTATTGATATTCAGACTCCAGAGAACATTTCTGCACTGGTTTGGTTCCGATCGGGCGAAAAACCAGGGACTAGTTCGCAAAAGTAGTTTTTCGACAAAATTCAAAATGGCGGAAAAATTTGCATACCGGAAATGAAATCGGAGATATACGTTTTTTAAGTCAGAAGTCCAGCTTTCCAATGATATAAGACACTTGAGTGTACGACATACGGTTTAGGAGTTATGAGCAGTTTCGCGTTTTTGTTACTACAGCGCCACCTATGGGCCAATCGGGCTCATATTCTCTCAACCTCTCCTCGATTTCTGTGCTACCTTAAACCCAAATATCAAGTCTCTAGCACTTACGGTTTGGTCTGCACGATGCGTTTTACGGCAGAATAATAATAATAATAATAATAATTAAAGCTGCAAGCAGCATTTAGCGGTGTTCAAGCAGTTAAGGCATTTAAGATTTTTAACCACACAAGCATCAAAAGACATTACGTTTTATGTAGCAAGCATTTAACCACTGATATCATAGATGGAATAGACCATGTTTTAGCATGATTTACCATGATATACCACATTTTAGTGTGATTTTTCATGATTTACCATGTTCCAGTATGATTTACCATGAATCTAGCATGATTTACCATGATTTACCAAGTTCTAGTATGATTTACTACGTTCTAGGATGATTTACCATAGAGCAGTGGTTCCCAAACCTGTCCTGAAGGACCCGTTTTCTCTGTCTCTCTAATCAATCACACCTGATTCAACTCATCAGCTCAATAACCTATGTGATTATGAGCTGATGAGTTGAATCAGGTGTGTTTGATTAGGGTTCCCAACACTGCCATAGAGTACCGTGATTCTAGCATGATTTACCATAGTTTATCATGATTTACCACATTGCTAGCATTGATGTGAAGTGTCAGTACAAATGAAGTGATAAACTCTGACAAAATATGATTGTGTTATAATAGTAATTGTTATACAAGTGATTTTATAGTGTCTAAATATGAATGCACCTGTTAAAAGACTTCATTAATAAGTAGAATGAGCCAATAAGTGGTCTTCTACTGCCCTCTGCTGGCCACTTTCATTTTGACAGTTTTTCCATTTTAACTCCTTTATGCAAGCTTACACACACACACACACACACACACACACACACACAAAATCATTATGAAAATATATTTGAATGTTATTTCATACATGTCTTTGCAAACTATTAATCAGATTATTCAGAATTTATTCAGAAACATAGGACTACACACACATTCTGTTGTAGATACAGAGATTTGAACTATGTCTCATTCAGGATTCACATTTGTCAATGTGACAGAATTGTCAATAGTGATACTTCAATAGATGAAATTAGACTTAATGTGATTGTAAATGTTAAAATAGTAATTTTATAAAGTCTAAATAGTAATTTTGTCACACTACTCAAGTATAATTCATATTTTAAACAGCAGGGGGCAGTAAAATACTACTTATTGGCTTAATATGCCATTATATTCATTTAATTTTCCCATTTTTAACTGTTATAGAGGCAAATCTTGTCCGATCTGTCTGAAATTTTTCATGATTGTTTGGAGTCATATGGCACATGTTCTGACTTGTTTTTAAGAAGATCTGAGCATTCATTGAAGAGATATAAGCTTTTGGGGACACTAGGTCATGGCTACATTGTGAAGTGACCCTATTATAGCCATCCAAATGAAGTTGTTCAACTTTTTCTGATAATTATTGATCTAGAGAGTCCAGAGAATTGTACTGCACTGGTTTTGAACATTATGATATGAACATTACATGATAATAAATGCAAAACACCATTTACAGCAAATACAGGCAATTTACCATAGGAAATACATTGTTTAAAAGCTTTTTAACAGTTATAGCGCCACCTATGGTCCGATCTCCATAAAATTTGGCATGCTTTTTAAGGATGTTATGTCACATATGCTCACCAATTTTTGTGAAGTTCTGAGTTTTCGTATAGGATTTATAGGCTTTTGACTATATTTTGCCACGCCCATTTTATAAATGACCCTGTTATAGCCAACCAAATGCCAAATTTCAACTTTTTTTGATAATTATTGATCTAGAGAGTCCAGAGAATTGTCCTAGACTGGTCTGGTTCCGATCGGGCGAAAATCCTAGGACTAGTTTGCAAAAGTAGGTTTTAAACATATTTGTGAATATTTAATGAACGATTTGATTGACAGCAATGGTTCTAGAGGCAAAGTTGTTCAGCATGAGGAGATCTATCAAATGATATGCATTTTGTGGGGATGTGTGCCACACCACGTGATTACAGAGCCGTAAAACTCGTTAGCGCCAACTAGTGGCCGATTTCTTTCAAAACTCTTACAGACCTCTTGGGCCATGAGTCGAACATGCCCATCGAGTTTCGTTCCGATCGGCCTCCGTTAACCTCGTCTCACAGGTGCTCAAACTTCATTGGCCGATGGCGGCCATGTTTTTTGAGATAAGCCAATGTCCTTTTATACATACATGGGGCCTTGGACCAAGACACTGCATACCAATTTTCAAGTCAATCGGACCAACGGTCAGGTGGTCATAGCCCTATTTAAGTTTTTTTAATGTTATAGTGCCACCTAGTGCCCAATCGTCGCGATTTTTTTACTGTGACCTCAGAATGAACTTATTCACATGTGTACCGAGTTTGGTGAAGCTATCTCATTTACTTCTTGAGTTATAGCCATTTTAGTAAAATAGGCTCCGCCCACAACGTTCATTTTGCGCCCCCTAGCGACCGTGAATCAAAATTTCAACTTTTTTTCGATAATTATTGATATTCAGACTCCAGAGAACATTTTGGCACTGGTTTGGTTCCGATCGGGCGAAAAACCAGGGACTAGTTCGCAAAAGTAGTTTTTCGACAAAATTCAAAATGGCGGAAAATCTATCATGGCGGAAATGAAATCGGAGATATACGTTTTTTACTTCAGGTTTCCAGCTTTCCAGAGATATAAGACACTTGAGTCTACGACATACGGTCTAGGAGTTATGAGCAGTTTTGCGCAATTGGTTGCTATAGCGCCACCTATGGGCCAATCGGGCTCATAATTTGATAACCTCTCCTCGATTTTTGTACTACCATCTGACAAAGTTTCAAGTCTCTAGCACTTACGGTTTGGTCTGCACGATGCGTTTTAGCGGAGAATAATAATAATAAATATATTTTGGGGCTTATATCTCGGGAATGCCCTGGCCGAATCGCACCAAACTCGAATCGAAGCTAGATGAGGACGAGCCCTTTCTAACGAGCTATCGCACAAGAATCTAGGTGGTCTAGGTCGAGAGTTACAGCCGTTCAAACTCGGGGGTCTCTCGAATTAGCGATCCGCGGGGGGGCGCTCCCGAGGCCCGCGACGATAGATTTCGATCAAGGCCCAATAGAGGACTTTACCATCCAAATTTGAGCGCGCAGGGAGTTCGCGTTTTCGAGTTATGAGTGAATTTGTACTGTGAGGGCGTGGCCTAACGTTCGTTTTCAGCCTGAGCCTTCCTGTGACACAATTGTGAATAATACATGAATGTGATTGTAAATGTTAAAATAATGATTTTATAAAGTCTAAATATGAATTATATATAACAATATTAGGGAGTAGTATGATAAAATGACAGCAGGTCCACTTATTGTAAAATGCCACTTATTGGCTGTTATAGTCATCAAAGCTGTTTAATATAGTCATCACAGCTGGTCTTTCACCCTATTATAGCCATCCAAATGAAGAAGTTATACCTTTTCTGACAATTATTGATCTATTCTAGAGAGTCCAGAGAATTGTACTGCACTGGTTTTAAACAGGCAATTTACCATAAGATATATATGGTTTTAAAGCTTTTTAACAGTTATAGCGCCACTTATGGTCCGATCTCCATGAAACTGTGCATGCTTCTTCACCATGTTATGACACATATGCTCATCAATTTTTGTGAAGTTCTGATTTTTTATTTACGATTTATAGGCTTTTGAGTGTATTTTGACACGCCCCTTTTCTAAATGACCCTGTTATAGTGAACCATAGGGTAAAGTTCAACTTTTTTTTGATAATTATTGATCTAGAGAGTCCAGAGAATTGTCTTAGACTGGTCTGTTTCCGATCGGGCGAAAAACCAGGGACTAGTTCGCAAAAGTAGGTTTTTAACATATTCGTGAATATTTAATGAACGGTTTGATTGACAGCAATGGTTCTAGAGGCAAATTTGTTCAACATGAGGAGATCTATCAAATGATATGCATTTTGTGGGGATGTGTGCAACACCAAGTGATTACAGAGCCGTAAAACTCGTTAGCGCCAACTAGTGGCCGATTTCTTTCAAAATTCTTACAGGCCTCTAGGGCCATAAGTCGAACGTGCCCATCGAGTTTCGTTCCGATCGGCCTCTGTTAACCTCGTCTCATTGGTGCTCAAACTTCATTGGTCGATGGCGGCCATGTTTTTTTAGATACGCCAATGTCCTCATACACATACATGGGGCCTTGGACCAAGACACTGCTTACCAATTTTCAAGTCAATCGGACTAACGGTCAGCTGGTCAGAGCCCTTTTTATGTTTTTTTCACATTACAGCGCCACCTAGTGTTTGATCGTCGCGATTTTTTTACTGTGACCTCAGAATGAACTCATTCACATGTGTACCGAGTTTGGTGAAGCTATCTCAATTACTTCTTGAGTTATAACCATTTTAGTAAAATAGGCTCCGCCCACAGCGTTTATTTTGCGCCCCCTAGCGAACATGAATCAAAATTTCAACTTTTTTTTGATAATTATTGATATTCAGACTCCAGAGAACATTTCTGCACTGGTTTGGTTCCGATCGGGCGAAAAACCAGGGACTAGTTCGCAAAAGTAGTTTTTCGACAAAATTCAAAATGGCGGAAAAATTTGCATACCGGAAATGAAATCGGAGATATACGTTTTTTAAGTCAGAAGTCCAGCTTTCCAATGATATAAGACACTTGAGTGTACGACATACGGTTTAGGAGTTATGAGCAGTTTCGCGTTTTTGTTACTACAGCGCCACCTATGGGCCAATCGGGCTCATATTCTCTCAACCTCTCCTCGATTTCTGTGCTACCTTAAACCCAAATATCAAGTCTCTAGCACTTACGGTTTGGTCTGCACGATGCGTTTTACGGCAGAATAATAATAATAATAATAATAAAAATCAGCACAAATACAATAGGTTTTCAGCACTTCGTGCTTGAACACCTAATAAAAATCAGCACAAATACAATAGGTTTTCAGCACTTCGTGCTTGAACACCTAATAATAATAAAAATCAGCACAAATACAATAGGTTTTCAGCACTTCGTGCTTGAACACCTAAATATACTTTAATGGTCTATAAGCATTTCACATATTTCTTTGTGAAGCAAGATGTGGACGGGACCTTTCAAACAAGCTATCCCACAATAATCTAGTTGGTCTAGGTAGGGAGTTACAGATGTTCCAATCCGGAGGTCTCACAGATTATATATATATATATATATATATATATATATATATATATATATATATATATATATATATATGCAATATAGTTTTGAACATATATTAATGCAAATACTTTTCTTCTTTCATATGTGCAAAAAATTGAAATGAATAAAATGATACCACAGAGACATTCTTCAATATGCAAACGATTGAACTTGAATAAATTAATTGATTGTTAATGTTACTTATTTTCATATGCACTGTTTAAAAACAACAACATTGTATTATTCTGGCAATAAAATGCAGTTTTGTTTTCTATGACTTGGTTTGACTCCATGTATTTTTTAATGGCACGTTTTTCATATTAACTCTAATAAAAATGCTTAAACACATTTTGTTATAGCTATAGATATTTGAAATAAATGGTAGGTAAAAAAAAATGCTTATTACAGATTTCCCATTTAAAACGCAATTTTTCGTTTTCATTTTAATCATATAATTTTATTGAAAAAAATTTCTCAAATTTTCATGTTTACTCAATGCATGCTTACAGACACACACTTTTGGGATGTTATTGTGAAAATCTAATTTAGTTTAATATAGTTGATAAAATCTAATTTAGTTTAGTTGAATATTTAGGCAATATAGTTTAATAATATTAATTATATTCATAGCTGTCAACATTGAACATTGAAAATAAGGGAGATTTCCCGGAATCCATCCCCAAAATAAGGGATTTTTTTTACACGATTCTTACCCACAAACTTTTAAAAAAAAAGAAGCACTAATCATTAACAGTCTAAAGAGTTTATAACTAGCCTACATATAGGCCTACATGTGTGAGAGAGAGAAAGAGACAGTGTGTGTGTGTGTGTGTATGAGAGAGAGAAAGAGACAGTGTGTGTGTGTGTGTGTGTGTGTGTGTGAGAGAGAGAGAGAGAGAGAGAGAGGGAGAGACTGAGAGACAGTGTGTGTGTGTGTGTGTGTGTGTGTGTGTGTGTGTGTGTGTGTGTGTGTGTGTTAGGGGTGTGACCATAACCGTGAGACCGACGGTTATAGTTGAACACCGTCATTAGAACTCTATAATCGCCAAAACCGTGTTATTAAAATATTTTTTACAAAAATGTTTTATCATAGAGAATGTTTAAATACTAATATCAGCTTACGAGGGAAACGGAGGCGGAGTTAGTGGTGCTTCGGAAGTTCGGAGGCTGCTACTACTGGAGATGATTCGGGAGAGGTCTGTGCCCCTTTACCGATCAGAGCGCACGCTGACACGGGTTAAGCTTTGTTTATACCATGGTTTATACTCGACGCGTCCGCACGAGCGCGAAGGTGCGCGCGGCAAAAATGACGCGTTGGGTGCGCAAGACCGGCAAGACCCCATTTCGCTTTGCTGTGTGCACGGCTTTTTTTGTAACAGCGCGCGCGGCGCCGCATCCGAGGATGAACGACTTCAAGCCGAATCTGCCGGAGCTTGTACGTCTCACACAATCAGAGCGTAAAAATACGGGATATTTTACGGGAAAATACTAAAACGGGAAGACAGCGGGAAAAGAGCTAAAATACGTGAGAAACCCGGAAAAAACGGGAGGGTTGACAGCTATGATTATATTACCAATCCATCATAATAATAAAATAGCTTTAAGAAGTAAAATGGCCAGCAGAGGGCAGTAGAAGACCACTTATTGGCTCACTTTCATTTTAAACAACTTGGTTTCACTAGAATCCTGCACTAAGGCAACCCAGTTTTTTCATGTTAACTCCATAATGCATGCTTACACACACACACACACACAAACACACACACACACACACACACACACACACACACACACACACACACACACACACACACACACTCTTGTACATCTATCTTTATGAGGACATTCATTGACACAATGCAATCTCTAGCCGCTTACCTAACCTTACTCATCACAACTAAGTGCTTAACCCGAACCCTTACCCTAAACCTACCCTTAACCTAATTATAACCGTATCCCTAAAACCAAGTCTTGACCCTCAAGCCTTTAAAGGGGTCTCAGAAAGTGAGGACCGGCCAAAATGCCCTCACTTTACTCTCTTTGTCCTCACTCCAATGGTCTAAAACTCAAACTGGTCCTCACAAAGATAGTTGTACAAGTACACACACACACACACACACACACACACACACACACACACACACACACACGTGTGGGATATGTTATTTTTGAAATCTCTTTTAATGGTCTATAAGCATTTCACATATTTCTTTGTGATGTAATAATATACAACTAATTTAAAAAAATAGCTTTAAGCATTTGTTTGTTAGCCAATGCTGAAAGCTGATAAAAAGATTGAACATGTCTAATACTGCTGCTCCCTCTAGTGGACAACAGTGGTATTACAGCCTATATAGAGTTGAAATGAATGAATGGAAATTTGGTTTTTCACTTATATCTCGGGAACGAGAAAGTGAAAAAATCTGAAACTCAGAACTTAGATAATGTCCGAAGAGCCCTGTTGAACGAGACCATCCCGGTGTTGGTGGCCGATCGGGGCCGGGAGTTATGCCCGTTCAAAAGCATATATTTTGGGGCTTATATCTCGGGAATGCCCTGGCCGAATCGCACCAAACTCGAATCGAAGCTAGATGAGGACGAGCCCTTTCTAACGAGCTATCGCACAAGAATCTAGGTGGTCTAGGTCGAGAGTTACAGCCGTTCAAACTCGGGGGTCTCTCGAATTAGCGATCCGCGGGGGGGCGCTCCCGAGGCCCGCGACGATAGATTTCGATCAAGGCCCAATAGAGGACTTTACCATCCAAATTTGAGCGCGCAGGGAGTTCGCGTTTTCGAGTTATGAGTGAATTTGTACTGTGAGGGCGTGGCCTAACGTTCGTTTTCAGCCTGAGCCTTCCTGTGACACAATTGTGAATAATACATGAATGTGATTGTAAATGTTAAAATAATGATTTTATAAAGTCTAAATATGAATTATATATAACAATATTAGGGAGTAGTATGATAAAATGACAGCAGGTCCACTTATTGTAAAATGCCACTTATTGGCTGTTATAGTCATCAAAGCTGTTTAATATAGTCATCACAGCTGGTCTTTCACCCTATTATAGCCATCCAAATGAAGAAGTTATACCTTTTCTGACAATTATTGATCTATTCTAGAGAGTCCAGAGAATTGTACTGCACTGGTTTTAAACAGGCAATTTACCATAAGATATATATGGTTTTAAAGCTTTTTAACAGTTATAGCGCCACTTATGGTCCGATCTCCATGAAACTGTGCATGCTTCTTCACCATGTTATGACACATATGCTCATCAATTTTTGTGAAGTTCTGATTTTTTATTTACGATTTATAGGCTTTTGAGTGTATTTTGACACGCCCCTTTTCTAAATGACCCTGTTATAGTGAACCATAGGGTAAAGTTCAACTTTTTTTTGATAATTATTGATCTAGAGAGTCCAGAGAATTGTCTTAGACTGGTCTGTTTCCGATCGGGCGAAAAACCAGGGACTAGTTCGCAAAAGTAGGTTTTTAACATATTCGTGAATATTTAATGAACGGTTTGATTGACAGCAATGGTTCTAGAGGCAAATTTGTTCAACATGAGGAGATCTATCAAATGATATGCATTTTGTGGGGATGTGTGCAACACCAAGTGATTACAGAGCCGTAAAACTCGTTAGCGCCAACTAGTGGCCGATTTCTTTCAAAATTCTTACAGGCCTCTAGGGCCATAAGTCGAACGTGCCCATCGAGTTTCGTTCCGATCGGCCTCCGTTAACCTCGTCTCATTGGTGCTCAAACTTCATTGGTCGATGGCGGCCATGTTTTTTTAGATACGCCAATGTCCTCATACACATACATGGGGCCTTGGACCAAGACACTGCTTACCAATTTTCAAGTCAATCGGACTAACGGTCAGCTGGTCAGAGCCCTTTTTATGTTTTTTTCACATTACAGCGCCACCTAGTGTTTGATCGTCGCGATTTTTTTACTGTGACCTCAGAATGAACTCATTCACATGTGTACCGAGTTTGGTGAAGCTATCTCAATTACTTCTTGAGTTATAACCATTTTAGTAAAATAGGCTCCGCCCACAGCGTTTATTTTGCGCCCCCTAGCGAACATGAATCAAAATTTCAACTTTTTTTTGATAATTATTGATATTCAGACTCCAGAGAACATTTCTGCACTGGTTTGGTTCCGATCGGGCGAAAAACCAGGGACTAGTTCGCAAAAGTAGTTTTTCGACAAAATTCAAAATGGCGGAAAAATTTGCATACCGGAAATGAAATCGGAGATATACGTTTTTTAAGTCAGAAGTCCAGCTTTCCAATGATATAAGACACTTGAGTGTACGACATACGGTTTAGGAGTTATGAGCAGTTTCGCGTTTTTGTTACTACAGCGCCACCTATGGGCCAATCGGGCTCATATTCTCTCAACCTCTCCTCGATTTCTGTGCTACCTTAAACCCAAATATCAAGTCTCTAGCACTTACGGTTTGGTCTGCACGATGCGTTTTACGGCATAATAATAATAATAATTAAAGCTGCAAGCAGCATTTAGCGGTGTTCAAGCAGTTAAGGCATTTAAGATTTTTAACCACACAAGCATCAAAAGACATTACGTTTTATGTAGCAAGCATTTAACCACTGATATCATAGATGGAATAGACCATGTTTTAGCATGATTTACCATGATATACCACATTTTAGTGTGATTTTTCATGATTTACCATGTTCCAGTATGATTTACCATGAATCTAGCATGATTTACCATGATTTACCAAGTTCTAGTATGATTTACTACGTTCTAGGATGATTTACCATAGAGCAGTGGTTCCCAAACCTGTCCTGAAGGACCCGTTTTCTCTGTCTCTCTAATCAATCACACCTGATTCAACTCATCAGCTCATTAACCTATGTGATTATGAGCTGATGAGTTGAATCAGGTGTGTTTGATTAGGGTTCCCAACACTGCCATAGAGTACTGTGATTCTAGCATGATTTACCATAGTTTATCATGATTTACCACATTGCTAGCATTGATGTGAAGTGTCAGAACAAATGAAGTGATAAACTCTGAGAAAATATGATTGTGTTATAATAGTAATTGTTATACAAGTGATTTTATAGTGTCTAAATATGAATGCACCTGTTAAAAGACTTCATTAATAAGTAGAATGAGCCAATAAGTGGTCTTCTACTGCCCTCTGCAGGCCACTTTCATTTTGACAGTTTTTCCATTTTAACTCCTTTATGCAAGCTTACACACACACACACACACACACACACACACAAAATCATTATGAAAATATATTTGAATGTTATTTCATACATGTCTTTGCAAACTATTAATCAGATTATTCAGAATTTATTCAGAAACATAGGACTACACACACATTCTGTTGTAGATACAGAGATTTGAACTATGTCTCATTCAGGATTCACATTTGTCAATGTGACAGAATTGTCAATAGTGATACTTCAATAGATGAAATTTGACTTAATGTGATTGTAAATGTTAAAATAGTAATTTTATAAAGTCTAAATAGTAATTTTGTCACACTACTCAAGTATAATTCATATTTTAAACAGCAGGGGGCAGTAAAATACTACTTATTGGCTTAATATGCCATTATATTCATTTAATTTTCCCATTTTTAACTGTTATAGAGGCAAATTTTGTCCGATCTGTCTGAAATTTTTCATGATTGTTTGGAGTCATATGGCACATGTTCTGACTTGTTTTTAAGAAGATCTGAGCATTCATTGAAGAGATATAAGCTTTTGGGGACACTAGGTCATGGCTACATTGTGAAGTGACCCTATTATAGCCATCCAAATGAAGTTGTTCAACTTTTTCTGATAATTATTGATCTAGAGAGTCCAGAGAATTGTACTGCACTGGTTTTGAACATTATGATATGAACATTACATGATAATAAATGCAAAACACCATTTACAGCAAATACAGGCAATTTACCATAGGAAATACATTGTTTCAAAGCTTTTTAACAGTTATAGCGCCACCTATGGTCCGATCTCCATAAAATTTGGCATGCTTTTTAAGGATGTTATGTCACATATGCTCACCAATTTTTGTGAAGTTCTGAGTTTTCGTATAGGATTTATAGGCTTTTGACTATATTTTGCCACGCCCATTTTATAAATGACCCTGTTATAGCCAACCAAATGCCAAATTTCAACTTTTTTTTGATAATTATTGATCTAGAGAGTCCAGAGAATTGTCCTAGACTGGTCTGGTTCCGATCGGGCGAAAATCCTAGGACTAGTTCGCAAAAGTAGGTTTTAAACATATTTGTGAATATTTAATGAACGATTTGATTGACAGCAATGGTTCTAGAGGCAAAGTTGTTCAGCATGAGGAGATCTATCAAATGATATGCATTTTGTGGGGATGTGTGCCACACCACGTGATTACAGAGCCGTAAAACTTGTTAGCGCCAACTAGTGGCCGATTTCTTTCAAAACTCTTACAGACCTCTTGGCCCATGAGTCGAACATGCCCATCGAGTTTCGTTCCGATCGGCCTCCGTTAACCTTGTCTCACAGGTGCTCAAACTTCATTGGCCGATGGCGGCCATGTTTTTTGAGATACGCCAATGTCCTTTTATACATACATGGGGCCTTGGACCAAGACACTGCATACCAATTTTCAAGTCAATCGGACCAACGGTCAGGTGGTCATAGCCCTATTTATGTTTTTTTAATGTTATAGCGCCACCTAGTGCCCAATCGTCGCGATTTTTTTACTGTGACCTCAGAATGAACTTATTCACATGTGTACCGAGTTTGGTGAAGCTATCTCATTTACTTCTTGAGTTATAGCCATTTTAGTAAAATAGGCTCCGCCCACAACGTTCATTTTGCGCCCCCTAGCGACCGTGAATCAAAATTTCAACTTTTTTTCGATAATTATTGATATTCAGACTCCAGAGAACATTTTGGCACTGGTTTGGTTCCGATCGGGCGAAAAACCAGGGACTAGTTCGCAAAAGTAGTTTTTCGACAAAATTCAAAATGGCGGAAAATCTATCATGGCGGAAATGAAATCGGAGATATACGTTTTTTACTTCAGGTTTCCAGCTTTCCAGAGATATAAGACACTTGAGTCTAAGACATACGGTCTAGGAGTTATGAGCAGTTTTGCGCAATTGGTTGCTATAGCGCCACCTATGGGCCAATCGGGCTCATAATTTGATAACCTCTCCTCGATTTTTGTACTACCATCTGACAAAGTTTCAAGTCTCTAGCACTTACGGTTTGGTCTGCACGATGCGTTTTACGGCAGAATAATAATAATAATAATAAAAATCAGCACAAATACAATAGGTTTTCAGCACTTCGTGCTTGAACACCTAATAATAATTAAAGCTGCAAGCAGCATTTAGCGGTGTTCAAGCAGTTAAGGCATTTAAGATTTTTAACCACACAAGCATCAAAAGACATTACGTTTTATGTAGCAAGC
The DNA here is from genome assembly GCA_026230005.1 of Gila orcuttii. Lineage (NCBI taxonomy): Eukaryota > Metazoa > Chordata > Actinopteri > Cypriniformes > Leuciscidae > Gila > Gila orcuttii. The sequence continues at coordinate 19,869,395 of JAPDVR010000017.1, forward strand.
ATTTAACCACTGATATCATAGATGGAATAGACCATGTTTTAGCATGATTTACCATGATATACCACATTTTAGTGTGATTTTTCATGATTTACCATGTTCCAGTATGATTTACCATGAATCTAGCATGATTTACCATGATTTACCAAGTTCTAGTATGATTTACTACGTTCTAGGATGATTTACCATAGAGCAGTGGTTCCCAAACCTGTCCTGAAGGACCCGTTTTCTCTGTCTCTCTAATCAATCACACCTGATTCAACTCATCAGCTCAATAACCTATGTGATTATGAGCTGATGAGTTGAATCAGGTGTGTTTGATTAGGGTTCCCAACACTGCCATAGAGTACCGTGATTCTAGCATGATTTACCATAGTTTATCATGATTTACCACATTGCTAGCATTGATGTGAAGTGTCAGTACAAATGAAGTGATAAACTCTGACAAAATATGATTGTGTTATAATAGTAATTGTTATACAAGTGATTTTATAGTGTCTAAATATGAATGCACCTGTTAAAAGACTTCATTAATAAGTAGAATGAGCCAATAAGTGGTCTTCTACTGCCCTCTGCTGGCCACTTTCATTTTGACAGTTTTTCCATTTTAACTCCTTTATGCAAGCTTACACACACACACACACACACACACACACACACACACACACACAAAATCATTATGAAAATATATTTGAATGTTATTTCATACATGTCTTTGCAAACTATTAATCAGATTATTCAGAATTTATTCAGAAACATAGGACTACACACACATTCTGTTGTAGATACAGAGATTTGAACTATGTCTCATTCAGGATTCACATTTGTCAATGTGACAGAATTGTCAATAGTGATACTTCAATAGATGAAATTAGACTTAATGTGATTGTAAATGTTAAAATAGTAATTTTATAAAGTCTAAATAGTAATTTTGTCACACTACTCAAGTATAATTCATATTTTAAACAGCAGGGGGCAGTAAAATACTACTTATTGGCTTAATATGCCATTATATTCATTTAATTTTCCCATTTTTAACTGTTATAGAGGCAAATCTTGTCCGATCTGTCTGAAATTTTTCATGATTGTTTGGAGTCATATGGCACATGTTCTGACTTGTTTTTAAGAAGATCTGAGCATTCATTGAAGAGATATAAGCTTTTGGGGACACTAGGTCATGGCTACATTGTGAAGTGACCCTATTATAGCCATCCAAATGAAGTTGTTCAACTTTTTCTGATAATTATTGATCTAGAGAGTCCAGAGAATTGTACTGCACTGGTTTTGAACATTATGATATGAACATTACATGATAATAAATGCAAAACACCATTTACAGCAAATACAGGCAATTTACCATAGGAAATACATTGTTTAAAAGCTTTTTAACAGTTATAGCGCCACCTATGGTCCGATCTCCATAAAATTTGGCATGCTTTTTAAGGATGTTATGTCACATATGCTCACCAATTTTTGTGAAGTTCTGAGTTTTCGTATAGGATTTATAGGCTTTTGACTATATTTTGCCACGCCCATTTTATAAATGACCCTGTTATAGCCAACCAAATGCCAAATTTCAACTTTTTTTGATAATTATTGATCTAGAGAGTCCAGAGAATTGTCCTAGACTGGTCTGGTTCCGATCGGGCGAAAATCCTAGGACTAGTTTGCAAAAGTAGGTTTTAAACATATTTGTGAATATTTAATGAACGATTTGATTGACAGCAATGGTTCTAGAGGCAAAGTTGTTCAGCATGAGGAGATCTATCAAATGATATGCATTTTGTGGGGATGTGTGCCACACCACGTGATTACAGAGCCGTAAAACTCGTTAGCGCCAACTAGTGGCCGATTTCTTTCAAAACTCTTACAGACCTCTTGGGCCATGAGTCGAACATGCCCATCGAGTTTCGTTCCGATCGGCCTCCGTTAACCTCGTCTCACAGGTGCTCAAACTTCATTGGCCGATGGCGGCCATGTTTTTTGAGATAAGCCAATGTCCTTTTATACATACATGGGGCCTTGGACCAAGACACTGCATACCAATTTTCAAGTCAATCGGACCAACGGTCAGGTGGTCATAGCCCTATTTAAGTTTTTTTAATGTTATAGTGCCACCTAGTGCCCAATCGTCGCGATTTTTTTACTGTGACCTCAGAATGAACTTATTCACATGTGTACCGAGTTTGGTGAAGCTATCTCATTTACTTCTTGAGTTATAGCCATTTTAGTAAAATAGGCTCCGCCCACAACGTTCATTTTGCGCCCCCTAGCGACCGTGAATCAAAATTTCAACTTTTTTTCGATAATTATTGATATTCAGACTCCAGAGAACATTTTGGCACTGGTTTGGTTCCGATCGGGCGAAAAACCAGGGACTAGTTCGCAAAAGTAGTTTTTCGACAAAATTCAAAATGGCGGAAAATCTATCATGGCGGAAATGAAATCGGAGATATACGTTTTTTACTTCAGGTTTCCAGCTTTCCAGAGATATAAGACACTTGAGTCTACGACATACGGTCTAGGAGTTATGAGCAGTTTTGCGCAATTGGTTGCTATAGCGCCACCTATGGGCCAATCGGGCTCATAATTTGATAACCTCTCCTCGATTTTTGTACTACCATCTGACAAAGTTTCAAGTCTCTAGCACTTACGGTTTGGTCTGCACGATGCGTTTTAGCGGAGAATAATAATAATAAATATATTTTGGGGCTTATATCTCGGGAATGCCCTGGCCGAATCGCACCAAACTCGAATCGAAGCTAGATGAGGACGAGCCCTTTCTAACGAGCTATCGCACAAGAATCTAGGTGGTCTAGGTCGAGAGTTACAGCCGTTCAAACTCGGGGGTCTCTCGAATTAGCGATCCGCGGGGGGGCGCTCCCGAGGCCCGCGACGATAGATTTCGATCAAGGCCCAATAGAGGACTTTACCATCCAAATTTGAGCGCGCAGGGAGTTCGCGTTTTCGAGTTATGAGTGAATTTGTACTGTGAGGGCGTGGCCTAACGTTCGTTTTCAGCCTGAGCCTTCCTGTGACACAATTGTGAATAATACATGAATGTGATTGTAAATGTTAAAATAATGATTTTATAAAGTCTAAATATGAATTATATATAACAATATTAGGGAGTAGTATGATAAAATGACAGCAGGTCCACTTATTGTAAAATGCCACTTATTGGCTGTTATAGTCATCAAAGCTGTTTAATATAGTCATCACAGCTGGTCTTTCACCCTATTATAGCCATCCAAATGAAGAAGTTATACCTTTTCTGACAATTATTGATCTATTCTAGAGAGTCCAGAGAATTGTACTGCACTGGTTTTAAACAGGCAATTTACCATAAGATATATATGGTTTTAAAGCTTTTTAACAGTTATAGCGCCACTTATGGTCCGATCTCCATGAAACTGTGCATGCTTCTTCACCATGTTATGACACATATGCTCATCAATTTTTGTGAAGTTCTGATTTTTTATTTACGATTTATAGGCTTTTGAGTGTATTTTGACACGCCCCTTTTCTAAATGACCCTGTTATAGTGAACCATAGGGTAAAGTTCAACTTTTTTTTGATAATTATTGATCTAGAGAGTCCAGAGAATTGTCTTAGACTGGTCTGTTTCCGATCGGGCAAAAAACCAGGGACTAGTTCGCAAAAGTAGGTTTTTAACATATTCGTGAATATTTAATGAACGGTTTGATTGACAGCAATGGTTCTAGAGGCAAATTTGTTCAACATGAGGAGATCTATCAAATGATATGCATTTTGTGGGGATGTGTGCAACACCAAGTGATTACAGAGCCGTAAAACTCGTTAGCGCCAACTAGTGGCCGATTTCTTTCAAAATTCTTACAGGCCTCTAGGGCCATAAGTCGAACGTGCCCATCGAGTTTCGTTCCGATCGGCCTCCGTTAACCTCGTCTCATTGGTGCTCAAACTTCATTGGTCGATGGCGGCCATGTTTTTTTAGATACGCCAATGTCCTCATACACATACATGGGGCCTTGGACCAAGACACTGCTTACCAATTTTCAAGTCAATCGGACTAACGGTCAGCTGGTCAGAGCCCTTTTTATGTTTTTTTCACATTACAGCGCCACCTAGTGTTTGATCGTCGCGATTTTTTTACTGTGACCTCAGAATGAACTCATTCACATGTGTACCGAGTTTGGTGAAGCTATCTCAATTACTTCTTGAGTTATAACCATTTTAGTAAAATAGGCTCCGCCCACAGCGTTTATTTTGCGCCCCCTAGCGAACATGAATCAAAATTTCAACTTTTTTTTGATAATTATTGATATTCAGACTCCAGAGAACATTTCTGCACTGGTTTGGTTCCGATCGGGCGAAAAACCAGGGACTAGTTCGCAAAAGTAGTTTTTCGACAAAATTCAAAATGGCGGAAAAATTTGCATACCGGAAATGAAATCGGAGATATACGTTTTTTAAGTCAGAAGTCCAGCTTTCCAATGATATAAGACACTTGAGTGTACGACATACGGTTTAGGAGTTATGAGCAGTTTCGCGTTTTTGTTACTACAGCGCCACCTATGGGCCAATCGGGCTCATATTCTCTCAACCTCTCCTCGATTTCTGTGCTACCTTAAACCCAAATATCAAGTCTCTAGCACTTACGGTTTGGTCTGCACGATGCGTTTTACGGCAGAATAATAATAATAATAACAAGCAGCATTTAGCGGTGTTCAAGCAGTTAAGGCATTTAAGATTTTTAACCACACAAGCATCAAAAGACATTACGTTTTATGTAGCAAGCATTTAACCACTGATATCATAGATGGAATAGACCATGTTTTAGCATGATTTACCATGATATACCACATTTTAGTGTGATTTTTCATGATTTACCATGTTCCAGTATGATTTACCATGAATCTAGCATGATTTACCATGATTTACCAAGTTCTAGTATGATTTACTACGTTCTAGGATGATTTACCATAGAGCAGTGGTTCCCAAACCTGTCCTGAAGGACCCGTTTTCTCTGTCTCTCTAATCAATCACACCTGATTCAACTCATCAGCTCATTAACCTATGTGATTATGAGCTGATGAGTTGAATCAGGTGTGTTTGATTAGGGTTCCCAACACTGCCATAGAGTACTGTGATTCTAGCATGATTTACCATAGTTTATCATGATTTACCACATTGCTAGCATTGATGTGAAGTGTCAGAACAAATGAAGTGATAAACTCTGAGAAAATATGATTGTGTTATAATAGTAATTGTTATACAAGTGATTTTATAGTGTCTAAATATGAATGCACCTGTTAAAAGACTTCATTAATAAGTAGAATGAGCCAATAAGTGGTCTTCTACTGCCCTCTGCTGGCCACTTTCATTTTGACAGTTTTTCCATTTTAACTCCTTTATGCAAGCTTACACACACACACACACACACACACACAAAATCATTATGAAAATATATTTGAATGTTATTTCATACATGTCTTTGCAAACTATTAATCAGATTATTCAGAATTTATTCAGAAACATAGGACTACACACACATTCTGTTGTAGATACAGAGATTTGAACTATGTCTCATTCAGGATTCACATTTGTCAATGTGACAGAATTGTCAATAGTGATACTTCAATAGATGAAATTTGACTTAATGTGATTGTAAATGTTAAAATAGTAATTTTATAAAGTCTAAATAGTAATTTTGTCACACTACTCAAGTATAATTCATATTTTAAACAGCAGGGGGCAGTAAAATACTACTTATTGGCTTAATATGCCATTATATTCATTTAATTTTCCCATTTTTAACTGTTATAGAGGCAAATTTTGTCCGATCTGTCTGAAATTTTTCATGATTGTTTGGAGTCATATGGCACATGTTCTGACTTGTTTTTAAGAAGATCTGAGCATTCATTGAAGAGATATAAGCTTTTGGGGACACTAGGTCATGGCTACATTGTGAAGTGACCCTATTATAGCCATCCAAATGAAGTTGTTCAACTTTTTCTGATAATTATTGATCTAGAGAGTCCAGAGAATTGTACTGCACTGGTTTTGAACATTATGATATGAACATTACATGATAATAAATGCAAAACACCATTTACAGCAAATACAGGCAATTTACCATAGGAAATACATTGTTTCAAAGCTTTTTAACAGTTATAGCGCCACCTATGGTCCGATCTCCATAAAATTTGGCATGCTTTTTAAGGATGTTATGTCACATATGCTCACCAATTTTTGTGAAGTTCTGAGTTTTCGTATAGGATTTATAGGCTTTTGACTATATTTTGCCACGCCCATTTTATAAATGACCCTGTTATAGCCAACCAAATGCCAAATTTCAACTTTTTTTTGATAATTATTGATCTAGAGAGTCCAGAGAATTGTCCTAGACTGGTCTGGTTCCGATCGGGCGAAAATCCTAGGACTAGTTCGCAAAAGTAGGTTTTAAACATATTTGTGAATATTTAATGAACGATTTCATTGACAGCAATGGTTCTAGAGGCAAAGTTGTTCAGCATGAGGAGATCTATCAAATGATATGCATTTTGTGGGGATGTGTGCCACACCACGTGATTACAGAGCCGTAAAACTCGTTAGCGCCAACTAGTGGCCGATTTCTTTCAAAACTCTTACAGACCTCTTGGGCCATGAGTCGAACATGCCCATCGAGTTTCGTTCCGATCGGCCTCCGTTAACCTCGTCTCACAGGTGCTCAAACTTCATTGGCCGATGGCGGCCATGTTTTTTGAGATACGCCAATGTCCTTTTATACATACATGGGGCCTTGGACCAAGACACTGCATACCAATTTTCAAGTCAATCGGACCAACGGTCAGGTGGTCATAGCCCTATTTATGTTTTTTTAATGTTATAGCGCCACCTAGTGCCCAATCGTCGCGATTTTTTTACTGTGACCTCAGAATGAACTTATTCACATGTGTACCGAGTTTGGTGAAGCTATCTCATTTACTTCTTGAGTTATAGCCATTTTAGTAAAATAGGCTCCGCCCACAACGTTCATTTTGCGCCCCCTAGCGACCGTGAATCAAAATTTCAACTTTTTTTCGATAATTATTGATATTCAGACTCCAGAGAACATTTTGGCACTGGTTTGGTTCCGATCGGGCGAAAAACCAGGGACTAGTTCGCAAAAGTAGTTTTTCGACAAAATTCAAAATGGCGGAAAATCTATCATGGCGGAAATGAAATCGGAGATATACGTTTTTTACTTCAGGTTTCCAGCTTTCCATAGATATAAGACACTTGAGTCTACGACATACGGTCTAGGAGTTATGAGCAGTTTTGCGCAATTGGTTGCTATAGCGCCACCTATGGGCCAATCGGGCTCATAATTTGATAACCTCTCCTCGATTTTTGTACTACCATCTGACAAAGTTTCAAGTCTCTAGCACTTACGGTTTGGTCTGCACGATGCGTTTTAGCGGAGAATAATAATAATAAAAATCAGTACAAATACAATAGGTTTTCAGCACTTCGTGCTTGAACACCTAATAAAAATCAGCACAAATACAATAGGTTTTCAGCACTTCGTGCTTGAACACCTAATAACAAGCCGAATCTGCCGGAGCTTGTACGTCTCACACAATCAGAGCGTAAAAATACGGGATATTTTACGGGAAAATACTAAAACGGGAAGACAGCGGGAAAAGAGCTAAAATACGTGAGAAACCCGGAAAAAACGGGAGGGTTGACAGCTATGATTATATTACCAATCCATCATAATAATAAAATAGCTTTAAGAAGTAAAATGGCCAGCAGAGGGCAGTAGAAGACCACTTATTGGCTCACTTTCATTTTAAACAACTTGGTTTCACTAGAATCCTGCACTAAGGCAACCCAGTTTTTTCATGTTAACTCCATAATGCATGCTTACACACACACACACACACAAACACACACACACACACACACACACACACACACACACACACACACACACACACACACACACACACACACACACACACACACACACACTCTTGTACATCTATCTTTATGAGGACATTCATTGACACAATGCAATCTCTAGCCGCTTACCTAACCTTACTCATCACAACTAAGTGCTTAACCCGAACCCTTACCCTAAACCTACCCTTAACCTAATTATAACCGTATCCCTAAAACCAAGTCTTGACCCTCAAGCCTTTAAAGGGGTCTCAGAAAGTGAGGACCGGCCAAAATGCCCTCACTTTACTCTCTTTGTCCTCACTCCAATGGTCTAAAACTCAAACTGGTCCTCACAAAGATAGTTGTACAAGTACACACACACACACACACACACACACACACACACACACACACACACACACACACGTGTGGGATATGTTATTTTTGAAATCTCTTTTAATGGTCTATAAGCATTTCACATATTTCTTTGTGATGTAATAATATACAACTAATTTAAAAAAATAGCTTTAAGCATTTGTTTGTTAGCCAATGCTGAAAGCTGATAAAAAGATTGAACATGTCTAATACTGCTGCTCCCTCTAGTGGACAACAGTGGTATTACAGCCTATATAGAGTTGAAATGAATGAATGGAAATTTGGTTTTTCACTTATATCTCGGGAACGAGAAAGTGAAAAAATCTGAAACTCAGAACTTAGATAATGTCCGAAGAGCCCTGTTGAACGAGACCATCCCGGTGTTGGTGGCCGATCGGGGCCGGGAGTTATGCCCGTTCAAAAGCATATATTTTGGGGCTTATATCTCGGGAATGCCCTGGCCGAATCGCACCAAACTCGAATCGAAGCTAGATGAGGACGAGCCCTTTCTAACGAGCTATCGCACAAGAATCTAGGTGGTCTAGGTCGAGAGTTACAGCCGTTCAAACTCGGGGGTCTCTCGAATTAGCGATCCGCGGGGGGGCGCTCCCGAGGCCCGCGACGATAGATTTCGATCAAGGCCCAATAGAGGACTTTACCATCCAAATTTGAGCGCGCAGGGAGTTCGCGTTTTCGAGTTATGAGTGAATTTGTACTGTGAGGGCGTGGCCTAACGTTCGTTTTCAGCCTGAGCCTTCCTGTGACACAATTGTGAATAATACATGAATGTGATTGTAAATGTTAAAATAATGATTTTATAAAGTCTAAATATGAATTATATATAACAATATTAGGGAGTAGTATGATAAAATGACAGCAGGTCCACTTATTGTAAAATGCCACTTATTGGCTGTTATAGTCATCAAAGCTGTTTAATATAGTCATCACAGCTGGTCTTTCACCCTATTATAGCCATCCAAATGAAGAAGTTATACCTTTTCTGACAATTATTGATCTATTCTAGAGAGTCCAGAGAATTGTACTGCACTGGTTTTAAACAGGCAATTTACCATAAGATATATATGGTTTTAAAGCTTTTTAACAGTTATAGCGCCACTTATGGTCCGATCTCCATGAAACTGTGCATGCTTCTTCACCATGTTATGACACATATGCTCATCAATTTTTGTGAAGTTCTGATTTTTTATTTACGATTTATAGGCTTTTGAGTGTATTTTGACACGCCCCTTTTCTAAATGACCCTGTTATAGTGAACCATAGGGTAAAGTTCAACTTTTTTTTGATAATTATTGATCTAGAGAGTCCAGAGAATTGTCTTAGACTGGTCTGTTTCCGATCGGGCGAAAAACCAGGGACTAGTTCGCAAAAGTAGGTTTTTAACATATTCGTGAATATTTAATGAACGGTTTGATTGACAGCAATGGTTCTAGAGGCAAATTTGTTCAACATGAGGAGATCTATCAAATGATATGCATTTTGTGGGGATGTGTGCAACACCAAGTGATTACAGAGCCGTAAAACTCGTTAGCGCCAACTAGTGGCCGATTTCTTTCAAAATTCTTACAGGCCTCTAGGGCCATAAGTCGAACGTGCCCATCGAGTTTCGTTCCGATCGGCCTCCGTTAACCTCGTCTCATTGGTGCTCAAACTTCATTGGTCGATGGCGGCCATGTTTTTTTAGATACGCCAATGTCCTCATACACATACATGGGGCCTTGGACCAAGACACTGCTTACCAATTTTCAAGTCAATCGGACTAACGGTCAGCTGGTCAGAGCCCTTTTTATGTTTTTTTCACATTACAGCGCCACCTAGTGTTTGATCGTCGCGATTTTTTTACTGTGACCTCAGAATGAACTCATTCACATGTGTACCGAGTTTGGTGAAGCTATCTCAATTACTTCTTGAGTTATAACCATTTTAGTAAAATAGGCTCCGCCCACAGCGTTTATTTTGCGCCCCCTAGCGAACATGAATCAAAATTTCAACTTTTTTTTGATAATTATTGATATTCAGACTCCAGAGAACATTTCTGCACTGGTTTGGTTCCGATCGGGCGAAAAACCAGGGACTAGTTCGCAAAAGTAGTTTTTCGACAAAATTCAAAATGGCGGAAAAATTTGCATACCGGAAATGAAATCGGAGATATACGTTTTTTAAGTCAGAAGTCCAGCTTTCCAATGATATAAGACACTTGAGTGTACGACATACGGTTTAGGAGTTATGAGCAGTTTCGCGTTTTTGTTACTACAGCGCCACCTATGGGCCAATCGGGCTCATATTCTCTCAACCTCTCCTCGATTTCTGTGCTACCTTAAACCCAAATATCAAGTCTCTAGCACTTACGGTTTGGTCTGCACGATGCGTTTTACGGCAGAATAATAATAATAATAATAATAATAATAAAAATCAGCACAAATACAATAGGTTTTCAGCACTTCGTGCTTGAACACCTAATAATAATAAAAATCAGCACAAATACAATAGGTTTTCAGCACTTCGTGCTTGAACACCTAATAATAATAAAAATCAGCACAAATACAATAGGTTTTCAGCACTTCGTGCTTGAACACCTAAATATACTTTAATGGTCTATAAGCATTTCACATATTTCTTTGTGAAGCAAGATGTGGACGGGACCTTTCAAACAAGCTATCCCACAATAATCTAGTTGGTCTAGGTAGGGAGTTACAGATGTTCCAATCCGGAGGTCTCACAGATTATATATATATATATATATATATATATATATATATATATATATATATATATATATATGCAATATAGTTTTGAACATATATTAATGCAAATACTTTTCTTCTTTCATATGTGCAAAAAATTGAAATGAATAAAATGATACCACAGAGACATTCTTCAATATGCAAACGATTGAACTTGAATAAATTAATTGATTGTTAATGTTACTTATTTTCATATGCACTGTTTAAAAACAACAACATTGTATTATTCTGGCAATAAAATGCAGTTTTGTTTTCTATGACTTGGTTTGACTCCATGTATTTTTTAATGGCACGTTTTTTATATTAACTCTAATAAAAATGCTTAAACACATTTTGTTATAGCTATAGATATTTGAAATAAATGGTAGGTAAAAAAAAATGCTTATTACAGATTTCCCATTTAAAACGCAATTTTTCGTTTTCATTTTAATCATATAATTTTATTGAAAAAAATTTCTCAAATTTTCATGTTTACTCAATGCATGCTTACAGACACACACTTTTGGGATGTTATTGTGAAAATCTAATTTAGTTTAATATAGTTGATAAAATCTAATTTAGTTTAGTTGAATATTTAGGCAATATAGTTTAATAATATTAATTATATTCATAGCTGTCAACATTGAACATTGAAAATAAGGGAGATTTCCCGGAATCCATCCCCAAAATAAGGGATTTTTTTTACACGATTCTTACCCACAAACTTTTAAAAAAAAAGAAGCACTAATCATTAACAGTCTAAAGAGTTTATAACTAGCCTACATATAGGCCTACATGTGTGAGAGAGAGAAAGAGACAGTGTGTGTGTGTGTGTGTATGAGAGAGAGAAAGAGACAGTGTGTGTGTGTGTGTGTGTGTGTGTGTGAGAGAGAGAGAGAGAGAGAGAGAGGGAGAGACTGAGAGACAGTGTGTGTGTGTGTGTGTGTGTGTGTGTGTGTGTGTGTGTGTGTGTGTGTGTGTGTGTGTGTGTGTTAGGGGTGTGACCATAACCGTGAGACCGACGGTTATAGTTGAACACCGTCATTAGAACTCTATAATCGCCAAAACCGTGTTATTAAAATATTTTTTACAAAAATGTTTTATCATAGAGAATGTTTAAATACTAATATCAGCTTACGAGGGAAACGGAGGCGGAGTTAGTGGTGCTTCGGAAGTTCGGAGGCTGCTACTACTGGAGATGATTCGGGAGAGGTCTGTGCCCCTTTACCGATCAGAGCGCACGCTGACACGGGTTAAGCTTTGTTTATACCATGGTTTATACTCGACGCGTCCGCACGAGCGCGAAGGTGCGCGCGGCAAAAATGACGCGTTGGGTGCGCAAGACCGGCAAGACCCCATTTCGCTTTGCTGTGTGCACGGCTTTTTTTGTAACAGCGCGCGCGGCGCCGCATCCGAGGATGAACGACTTCAAGCCGAATCTGCCGGAGCTTGTACGTCTCACACAATCAGAGCGTAAAAATACGGGATATTTTACGGGAAAATACTAAAACGGGAAGACAGCGGGAAAAGAGCTAAAATACGTGAGAAACCCGGAAAAAACGGGAGGGTTGACAGCTATGATTATATTACCAATCCATCATAATAATAAAATAGCTTTAAGAAGTAAAATGGCCAGCAGAGGGCAGTAGAAGACCACTTATTGGCTCACTTTCATTTTAAACAACTTGGTTTCACTAGAATCCTGCACTAAGGCAACCCAGTTTTTTCATGTTAACTCCATAATGCATGCTTACACACACACACACACACAAACACACACACACACACACACACACACACACACACACACACACACACACACACACACTCTTGTACATCTATCTTTATGAGGACATTCATTGACACAATGCAATCTCTAGCCGCTTACCTAACCTTACTCATCACAACTAAGTGCTTAACCCGAACCCTTACCCTAAACCTACCCTTAACCTAATTATAACCGTATCCCTAAAACCAAGTCTTGACCCTCAAGCCTTTAAAGGGGTCTCAGAAAGTGAGGACCGGCCAAAATGCCCTCACTTTACTCTCTTTGTCCTCACTCCAATGGTCTAAAACTCAAACTGGTCCTCACAAAGATAGTTGTACAAGTACACACACACACACACACACACACACACACACACACACACACACACACACACACACACACACACACGTGTGGGATATGTTATTTTTGAAATCTCTTTTAATGGTCTATAAGCATTTCACATATTTCTTTGTGATGTAATAATATACAACTAATTTAAAAAAATAGCTTTAAGCATTTGTTTGTTAGCCAATGCTGAAAGCTGATAAAAAGATTGAACATGTCTAATACTGCTGCTCCCTCTAGTGGACAACAGTGGTATTACAGCCTATATAGAGTTGAAATGAATGAATGGAAATTTGGTTTTTCACTTATATCTCGGGAACGAGAAAGTGAAAAAATCTGAAACTCAGAACTTAGATAATGTCCGAAGAGCCCTGTTGAACGAGACCATCCCGGTGTTGGTGGCCGATCGGGGCCGGGAGTTATGCCCGTTCAAAAGCATATATTTTGGGGCTTATATCTCGGGAATGCCCTGGCCGAATCGCACCAAACTCGAATCGAAGCTAGATGAGGACGAGCCCTTTCTAACGAGCTATCGCACAAGAATCTAGGTGGTCTAGGTCGAGAGTTACAGCCGTTCAAACTCGGGGGTCTCTCGAATTAGCGATCCGCGGGGGGGCGCTCCCGAGGCCCGCGACGATAGATTTCGATCAAGGCCCAATAGAGGACTTTACCATCCAAATTTGAGCGCGCAGGGAGTTCGCGTTTTCGAGTTATGAGTGAATTTGTACTGTGAGGGCGTGGCCTAACGTTCGTTTTCAGCCTGAGCCTTCCTGTGACACAATTGTGAATAATACATGAATGTGATTGTAAATGTTAAAATAATGATTTTATAAAGTCTAAATATGAATTATATATAACAATATTAGGGAGTAGTATGATAAAATGACAGCAGGTCCACTTATTGTAAAATGCCACTTATTGGCTGTTATAGTCATCAAAGCTGTTTAATATAGTCATCACAGCTGGTCTTTCACCCTATTATAGCCATCCAAATGAAGAAGTTATACCTTTTCTGACAATTATTGATCTATTCTAGAGAGTCCAGAGAATTGTACTGCACTGGTTTTAAACAGGCAATTTACCATAAGATATATATGGTTTTAAAGCTTTTTAACAGTTATAGCGCCACTTATGGTCCGATCTCCATGAAACTGTGCATGCTTCTTCACCATGTTATGACACATATGCTCATCAATTTTTGTGAAGTTCTGATTTTTTATTTACGATTTATAGGCTTTTGAGTGTATTTTGACACGCCCCTTTTCTAAATGACCCTGTTATAGTGAACCATAGGGTAAAGTTCAACTTTTTTTTGATAATTATTGATCTAGAGAGTCCAGAGAATTGTCTTAGACTGGTCTGTTTCCGATCGGGCGAAAAACCAGGGACTAGTTCGCAAAAGTAGGTTTTTAACATATTCGTGAATATTTAATGAACGGTTTGATTGACAGCAATGGTTCTAGAGGCAAATTTGTTCAACATGAGGAGATCTATCAAATGATATGCATTTTGTGGGGATGTGTGCAACACCAAGTGATTACAGAGCCGTAAAACTCGTTAGCGCCAACTAGTGGCCGATTTCTTTCAAAATTCTTACAGGCCTCTAGGGCCATAAGTCGAACGTGCCCATCGAGTTTCGTTCCGATCGGCCTCCGTTAACCTCGTCTCATTGGTGCTCAAACTTCATTGGTCGATGGCGGCCATGTTTTTTTAGATACGCCAATGTCCTCATACACATACATGGGGCCTTGGACCAAGACACTGCTTACCAATTTTCAAGTCAATCGGACTAACGGTCAGCTGGTCAGAGCCCTTTTTATGTTTTTTTCACATTACAGCGCCACCTAGTGTTTGATCGTCGCGATTTTTTTACTGTGACCTCAGAATGAACTCATTCACATGTGTACCGAGTTTGGTGAAGCTATCTCAATTACTTCTTGAGTTATAACCATTTTAGTAAAATAGGCTCCGCCCACAGCGTTTATTTTGCGCCCCCTAGCGAACATGAATCAAAATTTCAACTTTTTTTTGATAATTATTGATATTCAGACTCCAGAGAACATTTCTGCACTGGTTTGGTTCCGATCGGGCGAAAAACCAGGGACTAGTTCGCAAAAGTAGTTTTTCGACAAAATTCAAAATGGCGGAAAAATTTGCATACCGGAAATGAAATCGGAGATATACGTTTTTTAAGTCAGAAGTCCAGCTTTCCAATGATATAAGACACTTGAGTGTACGACATACGGTTTAGGAGTTATGAGCAGTTTCGCGTTTTTGTTACTACAGCGCCACCTATGGGCCAATCGGGCTCATATTCTCTCAACCTCTCCTCGATTTCTGTGCTACCTTAAACCCAAATATCAAGTCTCTAGCACTTACGGTTTGGTCTGCACGATGCGTTTTACGGCAGAATAATAATAATAATAATAATTAAAGCTGCAAGCAGCATTTAGCGGTGTTCAAGCAGTTAAGGCATTTAAGATTTTTAACCACACAAGCATCAAAAGACATTACGTTTTATGTAGCAAGCATTTAACCACTGATATCATAGATGGAATAGACCATGTTTTAGCATGATTTACCATGATATACCACATTTTAGTGTGATTTTTCATGATTTACCATGTTCCAGTATGATTTACCATGAATCTAGCATGATTTACCATGATTTACCAAGTTCTAGTATGATTTACTACGTTCTAGGATGATTTACCATAGAGCAGTGGTTCCCAAACCTGTCCTGAAGGACCCGTTTTCTCTGTCTCTCTAATCAATCACACCTGATTCAACTCATCAGCTCATTAACCTATGTGATTATGAGCTGATGAGTTGAATCAGGTGTGTTTGATTAGGGTTCCCAACACTGCCATAGAGTACTGTGATTCTAGCATGATTTACCATAGTTTATCATGATTTACCACATTGCTAGCATTGATGTGAAGTGTCAGAACAAATGAAGTGATAAACTCTGAGAAAATATGATTGTGTTATAATAGTAATTGTTATACAAGTGATTTTATAGTGTCTAAATATGAATGCACCTGTTAAAAGACTTCATTAATAAGTAGAATGAGCCAATAAGTGGTCTTCTACTGCCCTCTGCAGGCCACTTTCATTTTGACAGTTTTTCCATTTTAACTCCTTTATGCAAGCTTACACACACACACACACACACACACACACACACAAAATCATTATGAAAATATATTTGAATGTTATTTCATACATGTCTTTGCAAACTATTAATCAGATTATTCAGAATTTATTCAGAAACATAGGACTACACACACATTCTGTTGTAGATACAGAGATTTGAACTATGTCTCATTCAGGATTCACATTTGTCAATGTGACAGAATTGTCAATAGTGATACTTCAATAGATGAAATTTGACTTAATGTGATTGTAAATGTTAAAATAGTAATTTTATAAAGTCTAAATAGTAATTTTGTCACACTACTCAAGTATAATTCATATTTTAAACAGCAGGGGGCAGTAAAATACTACTTATTGGCTTAATATGCCATTATATTCATTTAATTTTCCCATTTTTAACTGTTATAGAGGCAAATTTTGTCCGATCTGTCTGAAATTTTTCATGATTGTTTGGAGTCATATGGCACATGTTCTGACTTGTTTTTAAGAAGATCTGAGCATTCATTGAAGAGATATAAGCTTTTGGGGACACTAGGTCATGGCTACATTGTGAAGTGACCCTATTATAGCCATCCAAATGAAGTTGTTCAACTTTTTCTGATAATTATTGATCTAGAGAGTCCAGAGAATTGTACTGCACTGGTTTTGAACATTATGATATGAACATTACATGATAATAAATGCAAAACACCATTTACAGCAAATACAGGCAATTTACCATAGGAAATACATTGTTTCAAAGCTTTTTAACAGTTATAGCGCCACCTATGGTCCGATCTCCATAAAATTTGGCATGCTTTTTAAGGATGTTATGTCACATATGCTCACCAATTTTTGTGAAGTTCTGAGTTTTCGTATAGGATTTATAGGCTTTTGACTATATTTTGCCACGCCCATTTTATAAATGACCCTGTTATAGCCAACCAAATGCCAAATTTCAACTTTTTTTTGATAATTATTGATCTAGAGAGTCCAGAGAATTGTCCTAGACTGGTCTGGTTCCGATCGGGCGAAAATCCTAGGACTAGTTCGCAAAAGTAGGTTTTAAACATATTTGTGAATATTTAATGAACGATTTGATTGACAGCAATGGTTCTAGAGGCAAAGTTGTTCAGCATGAGGAGATCTATCAAATGATATGCATTTTGTGGGGATGTGTGCCACACCACGTGATTACAGAGCCGTAAAACTTGTTAGCGCCAACTAGTGGCCGATTTCTTTCAAAACTCTTACAGACCTCTTGGGCCATGAGTCGAACATGCCCATCGAGTTTCGTTCCGATCGGCCTCCGTTAACCTCGTCTCACAGGTGCTCAAACTTCATTGGCCGATGGCGGCCATGTTTTTTGAGATACGCCAATGTCCTTTTATACATACATGGGGCCTTGGACCAAGACACTGCATACCAATTTTCAAGTCAATCGGACCAATGGTCAGGTGGTCACAGCCCTATTTATGTTTTTTTAATGTTATAGCGCCACCTAGTGCCCAATCGTCGCGATTTTTTTACTGTGACCTCAGAATGAACTTATTCACATGTGTACCGAGTTTGGTGAAGCTATCTCATTTACTTCTTGAGTTATAGCCATTTTAGTAAAATAGGCTCCGCCCACAACGTTCATTTTGCGCCCCCTAGCGACCGTGAATCAAAATTTCAACTTTTTTTCGATAATTATTGATATTCAGACTCCAGAGAACATTTTGGCACTGGTTTGGTTCCGATCGGGCGAAAAACCAGGGACTAGTTCGCAAAAGTAGTTTTTCGACAAAATTCAAAATGGCGGAAAATCTATCATGGCGGAAATGAAATCGGAGATATACGTTTTTTACTTCAGGTTTCCAGCTTTCCAGAGATATAAGACACTTGAGTCTACGACATACGGTCTAGGAGTTATGAGCAGTTTTGCGCAATTGGTTGCTATAGCGCCACCTATGGGCCAATCGGGCTCATAATTTGATAACCTCTCCTCGATTTTTGTACTACCATCTGACAAAGTTTCAAGTCTCTAGCACTTACGGTTTGGTCTGCACGATGCGTTTTACGGCAGAATAATAATAATAATAATAAAAATCAGCACAAATACAATAGGTTTTCAGCACTTCGTGCTTGAACACCTAATAATTAAAGCTGCAAGCAGCATTTAGCGGTGTTCAAGCAGGTAAGGCCTTTAAGGCCGTTAAGCACAAAAGCATCAAAAGACAGTACATTTTATTTAGCATACATTTAAACACTGACATAATAGATGGAAAAAACCATTTACAGCCAATATAGGCAATTTACCATAGGAAATCTATGGTTTTAAAGCTTTTTAACAGTTATAGCGCCACCTATGGTCCGATCTCCATGAAACTTTGCATGCTTCTTCACCATGTTATGAGACATATGCTCTTCAATTTCTGTGAAGTTTTGACTTTTCGTTTAGGATTTATAGGCTTTTGACCGTATTTTACCCTGCCCCTTTTCTAAATGACCCTGTTACAGCCACCCAAATGCAACATTTCAACTTTTTATCAATAATTATTGATCTAGAGAGTCCAGAGAATTGCCCTATACTGGTTTGGTTCCGATCGGGCGAAAAACCAGGGACTAGTTCGCAAAATTAGGTTTTTAACATAATTGTGAATATTTAATGAACGATTTGATTGACAACAATGGTTCTAGAGGCAAAGTTGTTCAACATGAGGAGATCTATCAAATGATATGCATTTTGTGGGGATGTGTGCAACACCACGTGATTACAGAGCCGTAAAACTTGTTAGCGCCAACTAGTGGCCGATTTGTTTCAAAATTCTTACAGGCCTCTAGGGCCATGAGTCGAACATGCCCATCGAGTTTCGTTCCGATCGGCCTCCGTTAACCTCGTCTCATAGGTGCTCAAACTTCATTGGTCGATGGCGGCCATGTTTTTTGAGATACGCCAATATCCTTTTACACATACATGGGGCCTTGGACCAAGACACTGCATACCAATTTTCAAGTCAATCGGACTAACGGTCAGGTGGCCACACCCCTTTTTATGTTTTTTTAATGTTATAGCGCCACCATGTGGCCAATCGACGCAGTTTTTTTACTGTGACCTTGATTTGAACTCATAAATATGAGTACCAAGTTTGGTGAAGATATCTCATTTACTTCTCGAGTTATAGCCATTTTAGTAAAATTGGCTCCTCCCAAAACGTTAATTTTACTCCCCCTAGCGACCGGAATTTGAAATTTCAACTTTTTTTCAATAATTATTGATAAGCAGACTCCAGAGAACATTTCTGCACTGGTTTGGTTCCAATAGGGCAAAAAAACAGGGACTAGTTCACAAAAGTAGGTTTTTAACATAATTCAAAATGGCGGACAAGTTTGCATACCAAAAATAAAATCGGAGATATACATTTTATCCTACAGGCATCCAGCTTTCCAATGATATAAGACACTTGAGTCTACAACTTACGGTCTAGGAGTTATGAGCAGTTACGCGCAATTGATTGCTATAGCGCCACCTATGGGCCAATCGGGCTCATACTTTGATAACCTCTCCTCGATTTTTGTACTACCATCTGGCAAAGTTTCAAAGCTCCAGCTCTTACGGTTTGGGCTGCACGATGCGTTTTACGGCGGAATAATAATAATAATAATAACAAGCCGAATCTGCCGGAGCTTGTACGTCTCACACAATCAGAGCGTAAAAATACGGGATATTTTACGGGAAAATACTAAAACGGGAAGACAGCGGGAAAAGAGCTAAAATACGTGAGAAACCCGGAAAAAACGGGAGGGTTGACAGCTATGATTATATTACCAATCCATCATAATAATAAAATAGCTTTAAGAAGTAAAATGGCCAGCAGAGGGCAGTAGAAGACCACTTATTGGCTCACTTTCATTTTAAACAACTTGGTTTCACTAGAATCCTGCACTAAGGCAACCCAGTTTTTTCATGTTAACTCCATAATGCATGCTTACACACACACACACACACAAACACACACACACACACACACACACACACACACACACACACACACACACACACACACACACACACACACACACTCTTGTACATCTATCTTTATGAGGACATTCATTGACACAATGCAATCTCTAGCCGCTTACCTAACCTTACTCATCACAACTAAGTGCTTAACCCGAACCCTTACCCTAAACCTACCCTTAACCTAATTATAACCGTATCCCTAAAACCAAGTCTTGACCCTCAAGCCTTTAAAGGGGTCTCAGAAAGTGAGGACCGGCCAAAATGCCCTCACTTTACTCTCTTTGTCCTCACTCCAATGGTCTAAAACTCAAACTGGTCCTCACAAAGATAGTTGTACAAGTACACACACACACACACACACACACACACACACACACACACACACACACACACACACACGTGTGGGATATGTTATTTTTGAAATCTCTTTTAATGGTCTATAAGCATTTCACATATTTCTTTGTGATGTAATAATATACAACTAATTTAAAAAAATAGCTTTAAGCATTTGTTTGTTAGCCAATGCTGAAAGCTGATAAAAAGATTGAACATGTCTAATACTGCTGCTCCCTCTAGTGGACAACAGTGGTATTACAGCCTATATAGAGTTGAAATGAATGAATGGAAATTTGGTTTTTCACTTATATCTCGGGAACGAGAAAGTGAAAAAATCTGAAACTCAGAACTTAGATAATGTCCGAAGAGCCCTGTTGAACGAGACCATCCCGGTGTTGGTGGCCGATCGGGGCCGGGAGTTATGCCCGTTCAAAAGCATATATTTTGGGGCTTATATCTCGGGAATGCCCTGGCCGAATCGCACCAAACTCGAATCGAAGCTAGATGAGGACGAGCCCTTTCTAACGAGCTATCGCACAAGAATCTAGGTGGTCTAGGTCGAGAGTTACAGCCGTTCAAACTCGGGGGTCTCTCGAATTAGCGATCCGCGGGGGGGCGCTCCCGAGGCCCGCGACGATAGATTTCGATCAAGGCCCAATAGAGGACTTTACCATCCAAATTTGAGCGCGCAGGGAGTTCGCGTTTTCGAGTTATGAGTGAATTTGTACTGTGAGGGCGTGGCCTAACGTTCGTTTTCAGCCTGAGCCTTCCTGTGACACAATTGTGAATAATACATGAATGTGATTGTAAATGTTAAAATAATGATTTTATAAAGTCTAAATATGAATTATATATAACAATATTAGGGAGTAGTATGATAAAATGACAGCAGGTCCACTTATTGTAAAATGCCACTTATTGGCTGTTATAGTCATCAAAGCTGTTTAATATAGTCATCACAGCTGGTCTTTCACCCTATTATAGCCATCCAAATGAAGAAGTTATACCTTTTCTGACAATTATTGATCTATTCTAGAGAGTCCAGAGAATTGTACTGCACTGGTTTTAAACAGGCAATTTACCATAAGATATATATGGTTTTAAAGCTTTTTAACAGTTATAGCGCCACTTATGGTCCGATCTCCATGAAACTGTGCATGCTTCTTCACCATGTTATGACACATATGCTCATCAATTTTTGTGAAGTTCTGATTTTTTATTTACGATTTATAGGCTTTTGAGTGTATTTTGACACGCCCCTTTTCTAAATGACCCTGTTATAGTGAACCATAGGGTAAAGTTCAACTTTTTTTTGATAATTATTGATCTAGAGAGTCCAGAGAATTGTCTTAGACTGGTCTGTTTCCGATCGGGCGAAAAACCAGGGACTAGTTCGCAAAAGTAGGTTTTTAACATATTCGTGAATATTTAATGAACGGTTTGATTGACAGCAATGGTTCTAGAGGCAAATTTGTTCAACATGAGGAGATCTATCAAATGATATGCATTTTGTGGGGATGTGTGCAACACCAAGTGATTACAGAGCCGTAAAACTCGTTAGCGCCAACTAGTGGCCGATTTCTTTCAAAATTCTTACAGGCCTCTAGGGCCATAAGTCGAACGTGCCCATCGAGTTTCGTTCCGATCGGCCTCCGTTAACCTCGTCTCATTGGTGCTCAAACTTCATTGGTCGATGGCGGCCATGTTTTTTTAGATACGCCAATGTCCTCATACACATACATGGGGCCTTGGACCAAGACACTGCTTACCAATTTTCAAGTCAATCGGACTAACGGTCAGCTGGTCAGAGCCCTTTTTATGTTTTTTTCACATTACAGCGCCACCTAGTGTTTGATCGTCGCGATTTTTTTACTGTGACCTCAGAATGAACTCATTCACATGTGTACCGAGTTTGGTGAAGCTATCTCAATTACTTCTTGAGTTATAACCATTTTAGTAAAATAGGCTCCGCCCACAGCGTTTATTTTGCGCCCCCTAGCGAACATGAATCAAAATTTCAACTTTTTTTTGATAATTATTGATATTCAGACTCCAGAGAACATTTCTGCACTGGTTTGGTTCCGATCGGGCGAAAAACCAGGGACTAGTTCGCAAAAGTAGTTTTTCGACAAAATTCAAAATGGCGGAAAAATTTGCATACCGGAAATGAAATCGGAGATATACGTTTTTTAAGTCAGAAGTCCAGCTTTCCAATGATATAAGACACTTGAGTGTACGACATACGGTTTAGGAGTTATGAGCAGTTTCGCGTTTTTGTTACTACAGCGCCACCTATGGGCCAATCGGGCTCATATTCTCTCAACCTCTCCTCGATTTCTGTGCTACCTTAAACCCAAATATCAAGTCTCTAGCACTTACGGTTTGGTCTGCACGATGCGTTTTACGGCAGAATAATAATAATAATAATAATAATAATAATAATAAAAATCAGCACAAATACAATAGGTTTTCAGCACTTCGTGCTTGAACACCTAATAAAAATCAGCACAAATACAATAGGTTTTCAGCACTTCGTGCTTGAACACCTAAATATACTTTAATGGTCTATAAGCATTT
Source organism: Gila orcuttii (assembly GCA_026230005.1). Lineage (NCBI taxonomy): Eukaryota > Metazoa > Chordata > Actinopteri > Cypriniformes > Leuciscidae > Gila > Gila orcuttii. Next base: position 19,892,583 of record JAPDVR010000017.1, read on the forward strand.
CACATATTTCTTTGTGAAGCAAGATGTGGATGGGACCTTTCAAACAAGCTATCCCACAATAATCTAGTTGGTCTAGGTAGGGAGTTACAGATGTTCCAATCCGGAGGTCTCACAGATTATATATATATATATATGCAATATAGTTTTGAACATATATTAATGCAAATACTTTTCTTCTTTCATATGTGCAAAAAATTGAAATGAATAAAATGATACCACAGAGACATTCTTCAATATGCAAACGATTGAACTTGAATAAATTAATTGATTGTTAATGTTACTTATTTTCATATGCACTGTTTAAAAACAACAACATTGTATTATTCTGGCAATAAAATGCAGTTTTGTTTTCTATGACTTGGTTTGACTCCATGTATTTTTTAATGGCACGTTTTTCATATTAACTCTAATAAAAATGCTTAAACACATTTTGTTATAGCTATAGATATTTGAAATAAATGGTAGGTAAAAAAAAATGCTTATTACAGATTTCCCATTTAAAACGCAATTTTTCGTTTTCATTTTAATCATATAATTTTATTGAAAAAAATTTCTCAAATTTTCATGTTTACTCAATGCATGCTTACAGACACACACTTTTGGGATGTTATTGTGAAAATCTAATTTAGTTTAATATAGTTGATAAAATCTAATTTAGTTTAGTTGAATATTTAGGCAATATAGTTTAATAATATTAATTATATTCATAGCTGTCAACATTGAACATTGAAAATAAGGGAGATTTCCCGGAATCCATCCCCAAAATAAGGGATTTTTTTTACACGATTCTTACCCACAAACTTTTAAAAAAAAAGAAGCACTAATCATTAACAGTCTAAAGAGTTTATAACTAGCCTACATATAGGCCTACATGTGTGAGAGAGAGAAAGAGACAGTGTGTGTGTGTGTGTGTATGAGAGAGAGAAAGAGACAGTGTGTGTGTGTGTGTGTGTGTGTGTGTGTGTGTGTGTGAGAGAGAGAGAGAGAGAGAGAGAGGGAGAGACTGAGAGACAGTGTGTGTGTGTGTGTGTGTGTGTGTGTGTGTGTGTGTGTGTGTGTGTGTGTGTGTGTTAGGGGTGTGACCATAACCGTGAGACCGACGGTTATAGTTGAACACCGTCATTAGAACTCTATAATCGCCAAAACCGTGTTATTAAAATATTTTTTACAAAAATGTTTTATCATAGAGAATGTTTAAATACTAATATCAGCTTACGAGGGAAACGGAGGCGGAGTTAGTGGTGCTTCGGAAGTTCGGAGGCTGCTACTACTGGAGATGATTCGGGAGAGGTCTGTGCCCCTTTACCGATCAGAGCGCACGCTGACACGGGTTAAGCTTTGTTTATACCATGGTTTATACTCGACGCGTCCGCACGAGCGCGAAGGTGCGCGCGGCAAAAATGACGCGTTGGGTGCGCAAGACCGGCAAGACCCCATTTCGCTTTGCTGTGTGCACGGCTTTTTTTGTAACAGCGCGCGCGGCGCCGCATCCGAGGATGAACGACTTCAAGCCGAATCTGCCGGAGCTTGTACGTCTCACACAATCAGAGCGTAAAAATACGGGATATTTTACGGGAAAATACTAAAACGGGAAGACAGCGGGAAAAGAGCTAAAATACGTGAGAAACCCGGAAAAAACGGGAGGGTTGACAGCTATGATTATATTACCAATCCATCATAATAATAAAATAGCTTTAAGAAGTAAAATGGCCAGCAGAGGGCAGTAGAAGACCACTTATTGGCTCACTTTCATTTTAAACAACTTGGTTTCACTAGAATCCTGCACTAAGGCAACCCAGTTTTTTCATGTTAACTCCATAATGCATGCTTACACACACACACACACACAAACACACACACACACACACACACACACACACACACACACACACACACACACACACACACACACACTCTTGTACATCTATCTTTATGAGGACATTCATTGACACAATGCAATCTCTAGCCGCTTACCTAACCTTACTCATCACAACTAAGTGCTTAACCCGAACCCTTACCCTAAACCTACCCTTAACCTAATTATAACCGTATCCCTAAAACCAAGTCTTGACCCTCAAGCCTTTAAAGGGGTCTCAGAAAGTGAGGACCGGCCAAAATGCCCTCACTTTACTCTCTTTGTCCTCACTCCAATGGTCTAAAACTCAAACTGGTCCTCACAAAGATAGTTGTACAAGTACACACACACACACACACACACACACACACACACACACACACACACACACACACACACACACACACACGTGTGGGATATGTTATTTTTGAAATCTCTTTTAATGGTCTATAAGCATTTCACATATTTCTTTGTGATGTAATAATATACAACTAATTTAAAAAAATAGCTTTAAGCATTTGTTTGTTAGCCAATGCTGAAAGCTGATAAAAAGATTGAACATGTCTAATACTGCTGCTCCCTCTAGTGGACAACAGTGGTATTACAGCCTATATAGAGTTGAAATGAATGAATGGAAATTTGGTTTTTCACTTATATCTCGGGAACGAGAAAGTGAAAAAATCTGAAACTCAGAACTTAGATAATGTCCGAAGAGCCCTGTTGAACGAGACCATCCCGGTGTTGGTGGCCGATCGGGGCCGGGAGTTATGCCCGTTCAAAAGCATATATTTTGGGGCTTATATCTCGGGAATGCCCTGGCCGAATCGCACCAAACTCGAATCGAAGCTAGATGAGGACGAGCCCTTTCTAACGAGCTATCGCACAAGAATCTAGGTGGTCTAGGTCGAGAGTTACAGCCGTTCAAACTCGGGGGTCTCTCGAATTAGCGATCCGCGGGGGGGCGCTCCCGAGGCCCGCGACGATAGATTTCGATCAAGGCCCAATAGAGGACTTTACCATCCAAATTTGAGCGCGCAGGGAGTTCGCGTTTTCGAGTTATGAGTGAATTTGTACTGTGAGGGCGTGGCCTAACGTTCGTTTTCAGCCTGAGCCTTCCTGTGACACAATTGTGAATAATACATGAATGTGATTGTAAATGTTAAAATAATGATTTTATAAAGTCTAAATATGAATTATATATAACAATATTAGGGAGTAGTATGATAAAATGACAGCAGGTCCACTTATTGTAAAATGCCACTTATTGGCTGTTATAGTCATCAAAGCTGTTTAATATAGTCATCACAGCTGGTCTTTCACCCTATTATAGCCATCCAAATGAAGAAGTTATACCTTTTCTGACAATTATTGATCTATTCTAGAGAGTCCAGAGAATTGTACTGCACTGGTTTTAAACAGGCAATTTACCATAAGATATATATGGTTTTAAAGCTTTTTAACAGTTATAGCGCCACTTATGGTCCGATCTCCATGAAACTGTGCATGCTTCTTCACCATGTTATGACACATATGCTCATCAATTTTTGTGAAGTTCTGATTTTTTATTTACGATTTATAGGCTTTTGAGTGTATTTTGACACGCCCCTTTTCTAAATGACCCTGTTATAGTGAACCATAGGGTAAAGTTCAACTTTTTTTTGATAATTATTGATCTAGAGAGTCCAGAGAATTGTCTTAGACTGGTCTGTTTCCGATCGGGCGAAAAACCAGGGACTAGTTCGCAAAAGTAGGTTTTTAACATATTCGTGAATATTTAATGAACGGTTTGATTGACAGCAATGGTTCTAGAGGCAAATTTGTTCAACATGAGGAGATCTATCAAATGATATGCATTTTGTGGGGATGTGTGCAACACCAAGTGATTACAGAGCCGTAAAACTCGTTAGCGCCAACTAGTGGCCGATTTCTTTCAAAATTCTTACAGGCCTCTAGGGCCATAAGTCGAACGTGCCCATCGAGTTTCGTTCCGATCGGCCTCCGTTAACCTCGTCTCATTGGTGCTCAAACTTCATTGGTCGATGGCGGCCATGTTTTTTTAGATACGCCAATGTCCTCATACACATACATGGGGCCTTGGACCAAGACACTGCTTACCAATTTTCAAGTCAATCGGACTAACGGTCAGCTGGTCAGAGCCCTTTTTATGTTTTTTTCACATTACAGCGCCACCTAGTGTTTGATCGTCGCGATTTTTTTACTGTGACCTCAGAATGAACTCATTCACATGTGTACCGAGTTTGGTGAAGCTATCTCAATGACTTCTTGAGTTATAACCATTTTAGTAAAATAGGCTCCGCCCACAGCGTTTATTTTGCGCCCCCTAGCGAACATGAATCAAAATTTCAACTTTTTTTTGATAATTATTGATATTCAGACTCCAGAGAACATTTCTGCACTGGTTTGGTTCCGATCGGGCGAAAAACCAGGGACTAGTTCGCAAAAGTAGTTTTTCGACAAAATTCAAAATGGCGGAAAAATTTGCATACCGGAAATGAAATCGGAGATATACGTTTTTTAAGTCAGAAGTCCAGCTTTCCAATGATATAAGACACTTGAGTGTACGACATACGGTTTAGGAGTTATGAGCAGTTTCGCGTTTTTGTTACTACAGCGCCACCTATGGGCCAATCGGGCTCATATTCTCTCAACCTCTCCTCGATTTCTGTGCTACCTTAAACCCAAATATCAAGTCTCTAGCACTTACGGTTTGGTCTGCACGATGCGTTTTACGGCAGAATAATAATAATAATAATAATAATTAAAGCTGCAAGCAGCATTTAGCGGTGTTCAAGCAGTTAAGGCATTTAAGATTTTTAACCACACAAGCATCAAAAGACATTACGTTTTATGTAGCAAGCATTTAACCACTGATATCATAGATGGAATAGACCATGTTTTAGCATGATTTACCATGATATACCACATTTTAGTGTGATTTTTCATGATTTACCATGTTCCAGTATGATTTACCATGAATCTAGCATGATTTACCATGATTTACCAAGTTCTAGTATGATTTACTACGTTCTAGGATGATTTACCATAGAGCAGTGGTTCCCAAACCTGTCCTGAAGGACCCGTTTTCTCTGTCTCTCTAATCAATCACACCTGATTCAACTCATCAGCTCATTAACCTATGTGATTATGAGCTGATGAGTTGAATCAGGTGTGTTTGATTAGGGTTCCCAACACTGCCATAGAGTACTGTGATTCTAGCATGATTTACCATAGTTTATCATGATTTACCACATTGCTAGCATTGATGTGAAGTGTCAGAACAAATGAAGTGATAAACTCTGAGAAAATATGATTGTGTTATAATAGTAATTGTTATACAAGTGATTTTATAGTGTCTAAATATGAATGCACCTGTTAAAAGACTTCATTAATAAGTAGAATGAGCCAATAAGTGGTCTTCTACTGCCCTCTGCAGGCCACTTTCATTTTGACAGTTTTTCCATTTTAACTCCTTTATGCAAGCTTACACACACACACACACACACACACACAAAATCATTATGAAAATATATTTGAATGTTATTTCATACATGTCTTTGCAAACTATTAATCAGATTATTCAGAATTTATTCAGAAACATAGGACTACACACACATTCTGTTGTAGATACAGAGATTTGAACTATGTCTCATTCAGGATTCACATTTGTCAATGTGACAGAATTGTCAATAGTGATACTTCAATAGATGAAATTTGACTTAATGTGATTGTAAATGTTAAAATAGTAATTTTATAAAGTCTAAATAGTAATTTTGTCACACTACTCAAGTATAATTCATATTTTAAACAGCAGGGGGCAGTAAAATACTACTTATTGGCTTAATATGCCATTATATTCATTTAATTTTCCCATTTTTAACTGTTATAGAGGCAAATTTTGTCCGATCTGTCTGAAATTTTTCATGATTGTTTGGAGTCATATGGCACATGTTCTGACTTGTTTTTAAGAAGATCTGAGCATTCATTGAAGAGATATAAGCTTTTGGGGACACTAGGTCATGGCTACATTGTGAAGTGACCCTATTATAGCCATCCAAATGAAGTTGTTCAACTTTTTCTGATAATTATTGATCTAGAGAGTCCAGAGAATTGTACTGCACTGGTTTTGAACATTATGATATGAACATTACATGATAATAAATGCAAAACACCATTTACAGCAAATACAGGCAATTTACCATAGGAAATACATTGTTTCAAAGCTTTTTAACAGTTATAGCGCCACCTATGGTCCGATCTCCATAAAATTTGGCATGCTTTTTAAGGATGTTATGTCACATATGCTCACCAATTTTTGTGAAGTTCTGAGTTTTCGTATAGGATTTATAGGCTTTTGACTATATTTTGCCACGCCCATTTTATAAATGACCCTGTTATAGCCAACCAAATGCCAAATTTCAACTTTTTTTTGATAATTATTGATCTAGAGAGTCCAGAGAATTGTCCTAGACTGGTCTGGTTCCGATCGGGCGAAAATCCTAGGACTAGTTCGCAAAAGTAGGTTTTAAACATATTTGTGAATATTTAATGAACGATTTGATTGACAGCAATGGTTCTAGAGGCAAAGTTGTTCAGCATGAGGAGATCTATCAAATGATATGCATTTTGTGGGGATGTGTGCCACACCACGTGATTACAGAGCCGTAAAACTTGTTAGCGCCAACTAGTGGCCGATTTCTTTCAAAACTCTTACAGACCTCTTGGCCCATGAGTCGAACATGCCCATCGAGTTTCGTTCCGATCGGCCTCCGTTAACCTTGTCTCACAGGTGCTCAAACTTCATTGGCCGATGGCGGCCATGTTTTTTGAGATACGCCAATGTCCTTTTATACATACATGGGGCCTTGGACCAAGACACTGCATACCAATTTTCAAGTCAATCGGACCAACGGTCAGGTGGTCATAGCCCTATTTATGTTTTTTTATTGTTATAGCGCCACCTAGTGCCCAATCGTCGCGATTTTTTTACTGTGACCTCAGAATGAACTTATTCACATGTGTACCGAGTTTGGTGAAGCTATCTCATTTACTTCTTGAGTTATAGCCATTTTAGTAAAATAGGCTCCGCCCACAACGTTCATTTTGCGCCCCCTAGCGACCGTGAATCAAAATTTCAACTTTTTTTCGATAATTATTGATATTCAGACTCCAGAGAACATTTTGGCACTGGTTTGGTTCCGATCGGGCGAAAAACCAGGGACTAGTTCGCAAAAGTAGTTTTTCGACAAAATTCAAAATGGCGGAAAATCTATCATGGCGGAAATGAAATCGGAGATATACGTTTTTTACTTCAGGTTTCCAGCTTTCCAGAGATATAAGACACTTGAGTCTAAGACATACGGTCTAGGAGTTATGAGCAGTTTTGCGCAATTGGTTGCTATAGCGCCACCTATGGGCCAATCGGGCTCATAATTTGATAACCTCTCCTCGATTTTTGTACTACCATCTGACAAAGTTTCAAGTCTCTAGCACTTACGGTTTGGTCTGCACGATGCGTTTTACGGCAGAATAATAATAATAATAATAACAAGCAGCATTTAGCGGTGTTCAAGCAGGTAAGGCCTTTAAGGCCGTTAAGCACAAAAGCATCAAAAGACAGTACATTTTATTTAGCATACATTTAAACACTGACATAATAGATGGAAAAAACCATTTACAGCCAATATAGGCAATTTACCATAGGAAATCTATGGTTTTAAAGCTTTTTAACAGTTATAGCGCCACCTATGGTCCGATCTCCATGAAACTTTGCATGCTTCTTCACCATGTTATGAGACATATGCTCTTCAATTTCTGTGAAGTTTTGACTTTTCGTTTAGGATTTATAGGCTTTTGACCGTATTTTACCCTGCCCCTTTTCTAAATGACCCTGTTACAGCCACCCAAATGCAACATTTCAACTTTTTATCAATAATTATTGATCTAGAGAGTCCAGAGAATTGCCCTATACTGGTTTGGTTCCGATCGGGCGAAAAACCAGGGACTAGTTCGCAAAATTAGGTTTTTAACATAATTGTGAATATTTAATGAACGATTTGATTGACAACAATGGTTCTAGAGGCAAAGTTGTTCAACATGAGGAGATCTATCAAATGATATGCATTTTGTGGGGATGTGTGCAACACCACGTGATTACAGAGCCGTAAAACTTGTTAGCGCCAACTAGTGGCCGATTTGTTTCAAAATTCTTACAGGCCTCTAGGGCCATGAGTCGAACATGCCCATCGAGTTTCGTTCCGATCGGCCTCCGTTAACCTCGTCTCATAGGTGCTCAAACTTCATTGGTCGATGGCGGCCATGTTTTTTGAGATACGCCAATATCCTTTTACACATACATGGGGCCTTGGACCAAGACACTGCATACCAATTTTCAAGTCAATCGGACTAACGGTCAGGTGGCCACACCCCTTTTTATGTTTTTTTAATGTTATAGCGCCACCATGTGGCCAATCGACGCAGTTTTTTTACTGTGACCTTGATTTGAACTCATAAATATGAGTACCAAGTTTGGTGAAGATATCTCATTTACTTCTCGAGTTATAGCCATTTTAGTAAAATTGGCTCCTCCCAAAACGTTAATTTTACTCCCCCTAGCGACCGGAATTTGAAATTTCAACTTTTTTTCAATAATTATTGATAAGCAGACTCCAGAGAACATTTCTGCACTGGTTTGGTTCCAATAGGGCAAAAAAACAGGGACTAGTTCACAAAAGTAGGTTTTTAACATAATTCAAAATGGCGGACAAGTTTGCATACCAAAAATAAAATCGGAGATATACATTTTATCCTACAGGCATCCAGCTTTCCAATGATATAAGACACTTGAGTCTACGACTTACGGTCTAGGAGTTATGAGCAGTTACGCGCAATTGATTGCTATAGCGCCACCTATGGGCCAATCGGGCTCATACTTTGATAACCTCTCCTCGATTTTTGTACTACCATCTGGCAAAGTTTCAAAGCTCCAGCTCTTACGGTTTGGGCTGCACGATGCGTTTTACGGCGGAATAATAATAATAATAATAACAAGCCGAATCTGCCGGAGCTTGTACGTCTCACACAATCAGAGCGTAAAAATACGGGATATTTTACGGGAAAATACTAAAACGGGAAGACAGCGGGAAAAGAGCTAAAATACGTGAGAAACCCGGAAAAAACGGGAGGGTTGACAGCTATGATTATATTACCAATCCATCATAATAATAAAATAGCTTTAAGAAGTAAAATGGCCAGCAGAGGGCAGTAGAAGACCACTTATTGGCTCACTTTCATTTTAAACAACTTGGTTTCACTAGAATCCTGCACTAAGGCAACCCAGTTTTTTCATGTTAACTCCATAATGCATGCTTACACACACACACACACACAAACACACACACACACACACACACACACACACACACACACACACACACACACACACACACACACACACACACTCTTGTACATCTATCTTTATGAGGACATTCATTGACACAATGCAATCTCTAGCCGCTTACCTAACCTTACTCATCACAACTAAGTGCTTAACCCGAACCCTTACCCTAAACCTACCCTTAACCTAATTATAACCGTATCCCTAAAACCAAGTCTTGACCCTCAAGCCTTTAAAGGGGTCTCAGAAAGTGAGGACCGGCCAAAATGCCCTCACTTTACTCTCTTTGTCCTCACTCCAATGGTCTAAAACTCAAACTGGTCCTCACAAAGATAGTTGTACAAGTACACACACACACACACACACACACACACACACACACACACACACACACACACACACACACACACACACACACACACACGTGTGGGATATGTTATTTTTGAAATCTCTTTTAATGGTCTATAAGCATTTCACATATTTCTTTGTGATGTAATAATATACAACTAATTTAAAAAAATAGCTTTAAGCATTTGTTTGTTAGCCAATGCTGAAAGCTGATAAAAAGATTGAACATGTCTAATACTGCTGCTCCCTCTAGTGGACAACAGTGGTATTACAGCCTATATAGAGTTGAAATGAATGAATGGAAATTTGGTTTTTCACTTATATCTCGGGAACGAGAAAGTGAAAAAATCTGAAACTCAGAACTTAGATAATGTCCGAAGAGCCCTGTTGAACGAGACCATCCCGGTGTTGGTGGCCGATCGGGGCCGGGAGTTATGCCCGTTCAAAAGCATATATTTTGGGGCTTATATCTCGGGAATGCCCTGGCCGAATCGCACCAAACTCGAATCGAAGCTAGATGAGGACGAGCCCTTTCTAACGAGCTATCGCACAAGAATCTAGGTGGTCTAGGTCGAGAGTTACAGCCGTTCAAACTCGGGGGTCTCTCGAATTAGCGATCCGCGGGGGGGCGCTCCCGAGGCCCGCGACGATAGATTTCGATCAAGGCCCAATAGAGGACTTTACCATCCAAATTTGAGCGCGCAGGGAGTTCGCGTTTTCGAGTTATGAGTGAATTTGTACTGTGAGGGCGTGGCCTAACGTTCGTTTTCAGCCTGAGCCTTCCTGTGACACAATTGTGAATAATACATGAATGTGATTGTAAATGTTAAAATAATGATTTTATAAAGTCTAAATATGAATTATATATAACAATATTAGGGAGTAGTATGATAAAATGACAGCAGGTCCACTTATTGTAAAATGCCACTTATTGGCTGTTATAGTCATCAAAGCTGTTTAATATAGTCATCACAGCTGGTCTTTCACCCTATTATAGCCATCCAAATGAAGAAGTTATACCTTTTCTGACAATTATTGATCTATTCTAGAGAGTCCAGAGAATTGTACTGCACTGGTTTTAAACAGGCAATTTACCATAAGATATATATGGTTTTAAAGCTTTTTAACAGTTATAGCGCCACTTATGGTCCGATCTCCATGAAACTGTGCATGCTTCTTCACCATGTTATGACACATATGCTCATCAATTTTTGTGAAGTTCTGATTTTTTATTTACGATTTATAGGCTTTTGAGTGTATTTTGACACGCCCCTTTTCTAAATGACCCTGTTATAGTGAACCATAGGGTAAAGTTCAACTTTTTTTTGATAATTATTGATCTAGAGAGTCCAGAGAATTGTCTTAGACTGGTCTGTTTCCGATCGGGCGAAAAACCAGGGACTAGTTCGCAAAAGTAGGTTTTTAACATATTCGTGAATATTTAATGAACGGTTTGATTGACAGCAATGGTTCTAGAGGCAAATTTGTTCAACATGAGGAGATCTATCAAATGATATGCATTTTGTGGGGATGTGTGCAACACCAAGTGATTACAGAGCCGTAAAACTCGTTAGCGCCAACTAGTGGCCGATTTCTTTCAAAATTCTTACAGGCCTCTAGGGCCATAAGTCGAACGTGCCCATCGAGTTTCGTTCCGATCGGCCTCCGTTAACCTCGTCTCATTGGTGCTCAAACTTCATTGGTCGATGGCGGCCATGTTTTTTTAGATACGCCAATGTCCTCATACACATACATGGGGCCTTGGACCAAGACACTGCTTACCAATTTTCAAGTCAATCGGACTAACGGTCAGCTGGTCAGAGCCCTTTTTATGTTTTTTTCACATTACAGCGCCACCTAGTGTTTGATCGTCGCGATTTTTTTACTGTGACCTCAGAATGAACTCATTCACATGTGTACCGAGTTTGGTGAAGCTATCTCAATTACTTCTTGAGTTATAACCATTTTAGTAAAATAGGCTCCGCCCACAGCGTTTATTTTGCGCCCCCTAGCGAACATGAATCAAAATTTCAACTTTTTTTTGATAATTATTGATATTCAGACTCCAGAGAACATTTCTGCACTGGTTTGGTTCCGATCGGGCGAAAAACCAGGGACTAGTTCGCAAAAGTAGTTTTTCGACAAAATTCAAAATGGCGGAAAAATTTGCATACCGGAAATGAAATCGGAGATATACGTTTTTTAAGTCAGAAGTCCAGCTTTCCAATGATATAAGACACTTGAGTGTACGACATACGGTTTAGGAGTTATGAGCAGTTTCGCGTTTTTGTTACTACAGCGCCACCTATGGGCCAATCGGGCTCATATTCTCTCAACCTCTCCTCGATTTCTGTGCTACCTTAAACCCAAATATCAAGTCTCTAGCACTTACGGTTTGGTCTGCACGATGCGTTTTACGGCAGAATAATAATAATAATAATAATAATAATAATAATAAAAATCAGCACAAATACAATAGGTTTTCAGCACTTCGTGCTTGAACACCTAATAATTAAAGCTGCAAGCAGCATTTAGCGGTGTTCAAGCAGTTAAGGCCTTTAAGGCCGTTAAGCACAAAAGCATCAAAAGACATTAAGTTTTATTTAGCATTAATTTAACCACTGACATAATAGATGGAAAAGACCATTTACAGCCAATACAGGCAATTTACCATAGGAAATATATGGTTTTAAAGCTTTTTAACAGTTATAGCGCCACCTATTGTCCGATCTCCATAAAATTTTGCATGCTTGTTAATGACGTTATGTCACATGTGCTCACCAATTTTTGTGAAGTTCTGAGTTTTTATTTATGATTTATAGGCTTTTGAGTGAATTTTGCCATGCCCCTTTTCTAAATGACCCTGTTATAGTGAACCAAAGGGCAAAGTTCAACTTTTTTTTGATAATTATTGATCTAGAGAGTCCAGAGAATTGTTCTAGACTGGTCTGGTTCCGATCGGGCGAAAAACCAGGGACTAGTTCGCAAAAGTAGGTTTTTAACATATTCGTGAATATTTAATGAACGATTTGATTGACAGCAATGGTTCTAGAGGCAAAGTTGTTCAGCATGAGGAGATCTATCACATGATATGCACATTGTGGGGATGTGTGCCACACCACGTGATTAAAGAGCCGTTAAACTCGTTAGCGCCAACTAGTGGCCGATTTCTTTCAAAACTCTTACAGACCTCTTAGGCCATGAGTCGAACATGCCCATCGAGTTTCGTTCCGATTGGCCTCCGTTAACCTCGTCTCATTGGTGCTCAAACTTCATTGGCCGATGGCGGCCATGTTTTTTGAGATACGCCAATGTCCTTATATACATACATGGGGCCTTGGACCAAGACACTGCATACCAATTTTCAGGTCAATCGGACTAACGATCAGCCCTTTATATGTTTTTTTCATGTTATAGTGCCACCTAGTGTTCGATCGTCGCGATATTTTTACTGTGACCTCAAATCGAACTCATTCACATGTGTACCAAGTTTGGTGAAGCTATCTCATTTCCTTATCGAGTTATAGCCATTTTAGTAAAATAGGCTCCTCCCACAATGTTCATTTTGCGCCCCCTAGCGACCGAAAATCGAAATTTCAACTTTTTTTCAATAATTATTCACACTCAGACTCCAAAGAACATTTCTGCACTGGTTTGGTTCCGATCGGACGAAAAACCAGGGACTAGTTTGCAAAAGTAGTTTTTTGACAAAATTCAAAATGGCGGAAAATCTATATTGGCGGAAATTAAATCGGAGATATACGTTTTTTTCGTCAGGTGACCAGCTTTCCAGTGATATAAGACACTTGAGTCTACGACTTACGGTCTAGGAGTTATGAGCAGTTTCGCGCAATTGGTTGCTATAGCGCCACCTATGGGCCAATCGGGCTCATAATTTGATAACCTCTCCTCGATTTTTGTACTACCATCTGACTAAGTTTCAAGGCTCCAGCACTTACGGTTTGGGCTGCACGATGCGTTTTACGGCGGAAGAAAAATAATAATAATAATAACTAGAACCAGCTGAAGATTGTGTTCTATGCAATTCAAGGAAACAGTTTGACAGCAGACAACAATGTCCAGATCATCACATCGTCATCACCATCGTGGACTGTTGAGTTAAAGAAAGTCATGGATCTGTTCTCTGTATCAAAAATGGACGCTACATCTGTAAGGCTCGGCAGCAATTCAGATTCATAACAGTACGAGGTAAATTCTTCCCTGTTCATTTTTGTGACTTTGAGCTCATTGTAACTTTGGCTTTCTGTTCTTGTCTCTCATCAAGAAATCAACATAATCTAGTCATTTGACATTAACATCTATTGAACAATCTGAAAAGCTGACCATTCTGAAATGTTGATCTCAGTTGTATCTTACAGAGTTTGTGTGTTTGACAGAGGCCAGTGTTTTCTGCCATTGAGGGTATTTTAGTGGTGTTGGCCTGCATGGACTGAAGCCCTAACCACACTGTCATCACTGAGGATTGGCTATGAGCTGAACGTACACTGAATTATTGTCATGGATTCAATGATTATGCCAGCTGGATTATGTCATGTTAAAAGATCTTCCTTTTCCACGGATTCCAACTTCAAGTGACAGCATATCTTCATCTCTGCTGGTTCAGCCCATTCAAGTGACAACATATCTTCATCTCTGCTGGTTCAGCCCAGTCATTAGATGTCTTCATTGCCACTGCTTTACTTTAGTCTCAAGTAATCTTCATCACCGCTGGTCCTGCCCAGCTCCAAGTGTGTTTTGCTGCAGCTGATTACAATCATCTCCAGGTCTCCTTCGTCATCATCTCAGCCTGGATCTACTCTGTTCACAACTACAACTATGTCAGTCTGGCCGCTGGTTCCACCCTGCCTCTTACCTCCATCAGTCCTGTCGTGCTCTATCATCTCCTCTAAGTCATCCTTTGCCTCATCCCTCCATCACATCCTGCCTGGCTTCTTCCTCCATCATCTCCACATTGATGTTTCATTTAGCCACATCCTGGGTCTTATTGGTCTTTGTCTCCTCATTGCCAACCTCTGTTAGTTCTGTTGAAAATTTTGCAGCACGAGCGCAACATTTTTGCTGGTGTGTGATTTGAGGTTATGTCAAAATAGAATTCTGTTTACTTACATTATTAATATTCAGTTTCACTTTCCATGTCACCCCTTGCCTAAGTTCTTGTTTGTTATGTGTTTTTTATTTTTATTTATTTTGTTGTTGTTTTAATTTAGGCCTACTAGAGCAGTGGTTCCCAAACCTGTTCTGGCGACCCACCAACACTGCACGTTTTCTCTGTCTCCCTAATCAAACACACCTGATTCAACTCATCAGTTCATAATCACATGGGTTAATGAGCTGATGAGTTGAATCATGTGTGTTTGATTAGGGAGACAGAGAAAACGTGCAGTGTTGGTGGGTCGCCAGGACAGGTTTGGGAACCACTGTACTAGAGTAGCCACCCTACCACACTACCTTACTTCCAACTCTGTTGTATCATTATATCATGCCTGAACACTTTGATTAACTGTTCAGACATGAGTGTTCAAGATTCTCTTGAAGAATCTAGACTTTTCTTTTACTATTTATCACTTCTTTAATGTACTACTTAACTATACTTTACTGAATATGTTATGTTTGCTTTTTAAATGTAAGTTTTCTTCAATGCATTTAAAAGGAATGAATGAATGGTTTATTTTTATTGTTGATATTTTGAGTTTTCTATTTATTTTTATATTTTGTAATTTCACATTTTATTTCATACTTCAAAATCTACTATATGCAATATAGTTTTGAACATATAGTAACACAAAGACTTTGCCACTTTCATATATGCAAACAATTGAAATTCAATGAACGAATTAATATTTATTTACAACTATTGAATATTTTTCAAATATTTTCTTACGTTGGTTTAAAAATATATTATTCTTTAATTTTTGCTTTTATTTTGGTTACTATTTGACATTTTTTAAAATTTTGATATGTACTATTTTACATTTTATTTCTAGATTCTCTCATTTCAAATCTTAATACTTCACAATTATGGATTTTCATTTAATATGTGATCATTCAAAAAAACACAAACATACTTTAATATGCAATTTTTTTTATTATTAATTTAATTCTCTCTTACTATTTCATATTTCTTATTTTCATATGCATTTTATTATTGTGTCTTTACAATTATAAATAAATTGATGTTTTCTTTGACTTTTGTTTTGATTCCATGTACTTGTTTTTATAGCAGATTTTCCATATTACCTCTAATAAACGTGTTTACACACATTTTGTTGAAGATATATATATTTGAAATAAATGATAATGCTTATTACAGGTTTCCAGTTAAATACATGATCTTCAGTTTTCATTGTAATCATGTAATATTATTGAAAAAACATGCCTCAAATGAACAATAAAGTGGTAAACCTTGAACAAATTTATTTGTAATGTTATTTAATGATTTTATAAAGTTTAAATATAATTTGAAATGAAAAAATGTAGTTAGTATTATACAATATTACTGAGTGCAATAAAAAAAAAAAAGTGATCCTATATTGCTATCTAGTGGGAATTTCAAAGAATTGTCCATAAAAAGAATAGGAACATTATTAGTCTTGACTTTTTAAAAACTTTTATATACATGCAGCTATTGCCCAGTGCCCATGAACATTTTCATGCTTGTTTAGAGTCATGCCTATTGTACTTACTTTTTTAAGGAAATGTGACAATTCCTTGAGTTATAAACATTTGCCATTTATGCTTCTTGTAATGTAATGAAATGTATGGCTGCCAAAATTAAATGTGCTAGAAAAAGAATACGCTAAAACACAGAGAAAAGAGAAGCTTTAACACACACACACACAGACACACACACACACACACACACACACACACACACACACACACACACACACACACACACACACACACACACAATGTTGTTGAAATATGTTATTGTAAAAATAATGTTTAATGGTCAATAAGCATTTCACATTTTTCTTTGTGATCCAATTATATAAACATATTTTACAGTGCATCATGACAATACAAAATAGCTTTAATCATTAATTTTTTTTTAGCTCATGCTGAAAGCTGATAAAAACATAATAAGTCTAATCCTACGGCTCTCTCTTGTGAACAACAGGGATTTGCCATGTCCATACAAGATTTACCATGATTTACCACATTGCTAGCATTGATTTCAAGTGTCAGTACAAATGAAGTGATAAACTCTGACAAAATATGGTTGTCTCATATTAGTAATTGTTATATAAGTGATCTTTTAGTGTCTATATATATGAATGCAAAGTTATATGAATGCTCCCGAGGCCCGCGATGATAGATTTCGAACAAGGCCCAATAGAGGACTTTACCATCCAAATTTGAGCGCGCAGGGAGTTTCCGTTTTCGAGTTATGAGTGAATTTAAGGCAGTTAAGGCAATTAAGCTCAAAAGCATCAAAAGACATTAAGTTTTATGCAGCAAGCATTTAACCACTGAC